>JABUQX010014621.1:97500-115000 GCA_015478945.1 Trachelipus rathkii
ATATATATATATATATATATATATATATATATATATATATATATATATATATATATATATATATATATATATATATCAGGGGCGTATACATAGGGTAGGCAGGGTAGGTAGCTCCTACCCAATATTTTTGAGTCTTTTTAATAAAATAATTTAAATGGTAAAGTTAAATAAATTATTACAATTTTATTTGAAAGTGAAAAAAGAAACTGATTTATAAAAAAAATTTAAAGAAAAGCAACTACTTTAGTAATAACAGTTATAATAATTAAATTCATTTGGAAATTTTCCTTCCTACTCTGTTCTTAAGAGTAAAATTCTAAGCTATGGGCGTACATAGATCTTCATATTTCATATAATAATATATAGGACTAGGCCAAGCGTCATACCTTGCTGTACGAGCGAAAAAATACGAAAATTCGCGGGTACGAAATTTTCGTTCACCCAGTGAAATCGTACGAATAAATTTGAAAAAAAGAATTTTGAATCTCTCTCTCTCTCTCTATATATATATATATATATATATATATATATATATATATATATATATATATATATATATATATATATATATATATATATATATATATATATATATATATAATATTCCTTAATAAAAGATACTTTTGGATGCATTAAGTATATTATTTTTATTTTATTAAATATATATATTATTATATATATATAGCAGAATATATATATATATATATATATATATAGTATATATAGCATATATATTATATATATATATATATATATATATTATATATATATATATATATATATATATATATATATATACTGTTAAATTTGTAAATAGGTATATGGATATATATGTGAATATATATATATATATATATATATATATATATATATATATATATATATATATATATATATATATATATATATATATATATATATATATATATATATATATTATATATATATATATATATTAAAAATATATATATATATAGAGAAAAACACAAATACCGAATATTCGGCTAAAAGTATTCGGCCGAATACCGAATATTCGGCCGAATAATCACTTCGTTATTCGGCCGAATAGTTATTTCAAAGTTCGGTCATCCATTTAGGGAAAAATAAAGAAAACTTACACTGGTCAACAAAAAAGGTGAAATTTTTCTTGGATGGACTTTTGTAGCAGATATATAGTAATTCGGAGGTGTTGATTCCATATATATTCTCGGATTTGCTGTATCACATCCCGTTTTCGTGCAATCATGGATCCCTATTTTTGCATATTCCCTAGAAATGACAAAATTCATGTGCGCACTACGTAGGCTGTATAGACGTTACAGTAGCAGCAAGTTTACTGCGGTCGATATTCGGGAAGCATGTGGTAACTTTAGTACGTCTACATGTATGGATGCCAATGACCTTGATGATGTCTATCATCCATCTGAAATACAGTCGGATGGTCCGTCATTGTTCACCCAGGGTGAACTGAACGATCTTGTATGTGAGAGTTGTATTTGCCGAAGTTGTCCTGAGCTGTTGGCTTCGAGGTTGCATGAAAAATGACTACTGGACCATGGCACAAGAGTAACATTTTATCGTAACAGAGAAGCAGAGCTGCGGAGGCTCTTCCAGTCAGATGGTAATCTTGTGTATTGCAGTGAAGTTGCAGGCCTACTACTCGCTATGGGACTCCCAGCATACGATGTACGTGAGTGGCGACTGTTTATTGACACTTCCAAGAGCAGTTTAAAGTGTGTGTTGTTACACAACGGCAACAGGTATGCTTCGGTTCCAGTAGAGTACTCGGTACGGATGAGAGAGGAGTATGCAAAAATCAAGACAGTTTGGAGAGGCTACAATATCAGGTACATGGATGGTAAATATGTGTCGACCTCAAAATGGTAAACATTTTGCTCGGTCAGCAAGCAGGTTTCACCAAATATCCCTGCTTCCTGTGCTATTGGGACAGCCGGGCGGCAAAGGATCACTGGACCAAAAGAGAATGGCCACTGAGGGACATTGTACGTGAACCACTTGTACAGAGAGAAAACATCATCATCTTACCTCCACTACACATGATGGTTTGATGAAAATTTGTGAAGGCCCTGGACCATGATGGTGAATGCTTCCACATATGCTCAACGTTTCCTGGTCTGAGGACGAGAAGAAAAAGCTGGGATATTTGATGGCCCACAAATACGAACACTCCTCCGTGATGCCTTTGCTACAACAATGACTGCATGTTAGAGGCAAGAGCGTGAATGCTTTTTCATATGTAGCACAGAATTTTCTGGGGAACAGGAAAAGCCGAGAACCACTAACATTGTACAGGAACTGCTAGACAGTTTTCATTCTCATGGATGTAGAATGAGTATAAAGTTGCACTACTTACATTCTCAACTAAGAAAATTTCCGGATAACCTAGGCGATGTTAGTGATGAGCAGGGTGAATGCTTCCATCAAGATCTAAAGTTCATGGAAGGACGTTACCAAGGCAAGTGGGATATCAATATGATGGCCGACTATTGTTGGAGCTTGATGAGGGATATTCCAGACGCTATGCACAGTAAATCGTCTACGAAGAGAAAGTTACTACCATCGTAGGTATGTTTACATTAACTAAACCCATTCCTTCTATTACATTCATTGTTGTCCCATATTACTCTTTATTCATAGTTGTATTATATGTTTAACATATATCTATCAAAGACATGTATCATATCATTGCGATTTGTTTCTCTCCCTTCATATATCCAATAAGATTTTATTTTTTTATCTCTTTATATATATATATATATATATATATATATATATATATATATATATATATATATATATATATATATATATATATATGGGGCATGGTTAGGCCCATGAGCCAAGGGATGTACCCTTACATTGACGATTTACCATAAGTGAGGGTCCGTCGCGGTCCCATGAAGCTCTCTAGGGTGGATTTTCTGTCTGTGACGAGTCTTCAATAATTAATGGTACTTTCCTTTTCGACTTTTTGTTCAGAGTATATATATATATATATAGAGCATATATAGCAGTTATATATATATATATATTGTTATATTATTATTATATATATATATATATATATATATAGATATATATATTAATATATATATATACATATATATTATTATTATTATATATATATATATATATATTATTATTATTATATATATAGAAATATATTATATATATATTTATATTTATTAGTATATTATATTATATAATATATATATATATATATATATATATATTATTATATATTATTATATAGTTGAAGATATATATATATATATATATATATATACATATATATATATATACATATATATATATATATATATATTATGCTATTATTTATATATATACATACATATATATATATGGGGCATGGCTGTCTACCTGGGGCCAAGGGATGAACCCTTACATTGACGATTTACCATAGTGAGGGTCCGTCGCGGTCCCATGAAGCTCTAGGGTGGATTTTCTGTCTGTGACGAGTTCTCACTAATTAATGGTACTTTCCTGTCGGTAATATATATATATATATATAGTATATATAGTTATATATATATATATATATATATATATATATATATATATATATATATATATATATATTATATTTTATAATATATATATATATATATATATTTATTAATATATATAATATTACAATATATATATATTATGCTATATATATATATATATATATATATATATATATATATATATATATATATATATATATATATATATATATATATAACCGATATATATATATATATATATATATATATATATATATATATATATATATATATATATATATATGGGGCATGGTTGTGGCCCACCTGGGCCAAGGGATGAACCCTTACATTGACGATTTACCATAGTGAGGGTCCGTCGCGGTCCCATGAAGCTCTAGGGTGGATTTTCTGTCTGTGACGAGTTCTCACTAATTAATGGTACAGAGGGGGCGGTAAGGCTGGGCTTTCCTTTCGACTTTTGTCATATTCTTCTACTGCTTTTCTTTTCCGATGCATGACACGCACCTTACCCCCAGTCTTGGGGCAAAGAGGAAAGTAGTAGGGCTAAGGTTTCGGACCCCGATGACCTTGACCACCTACCTGAGGTTGCCTGACCTTGACCTTTTTTGACCTTGACCTTTTTTGAGCCCAAATTTTTTACCTGCCTTGACCTTTTTGGGCCTTTGACCTTTTTTGACCTTTACCTTTTTGGGCCTTTACCTTTTTGGGCCTTTACCTTTTTTGAGAACCCTAATTTTTTGAGAACCCTAATTTTTTGAGAACCCTAATTTTTTGAGAACCCTAATTTTTTGAGAACCCTAATTTTTTGGCAACCCTAATTTTTTGGCCTCCCTAATTTTTAGCACCCTTTCTTCGAAAGGGTGCGCCAAACGGTTGCGTCAGCAACCGTTGTACGTATTACCCCCCCTATTTTACGCCCCCTATTTTTTCGACCGTGGGCCATTTTTGCCCACGGTAATTTTTGATCTTCC
The DNA here is from genome assembly GCA_015478945.1 of Trachelipus rathkii. Taxonomy (NCBI): domain Eukaryota; kingdom Metazoa; phylum Arthropoda; class Malacostraca; order Isopoda; family Trachelipodidae; genus Trachelipus; species Trachelipus rathkii. Next base: position 102,023 of record JABUQX010014621.1, read on the forward strand.
TTTAGGGGCTTAGCCCTTTTTGATGTCGTTACCTTATTTGACCATGATATTTCGACCAACCCTTTGGTCATCCATGGGTCATTTTTTGCCCACGGTAATTTTTGGCTACCCTTTGGTCTTCCATGGGTCAATTTTGGCCCACGGTTCGACCAACCCTTGGTCTTCCATGGGTCAATTTTGGCCAACCCCCAATTTTGACCAAACCTTTGATCTTCCATGGGTCATTTTTGCCCACGGTATTTTTCTCCATGGGTCAATTTTGGCCCACGGTAATTTTTGGCTACCCTTTGGTCTTCCATGGGTCAATTTTGGCCCACCCTAATTTTCGACCAACCCTTTGATCTTCCATGGGTCATTTTTTGCCCACGGTAATTTTTGATCTTCCTTTAGGGGCTTAGCCCTATTTTTTGATGTCTTTACCTTGTTTGACCATGATATTTCGACCTTAACCTTACCATATACCATGGGTCATTTTTGGCCCACGGTAATTTTTGGGCTTCCTTTAGGGGCTTAGCCCTATTTTTTGATGTCTTTACCTTGTTTGACCATGATATTACGGCTTTTACCTTGCCATATACCATGGGTCAAATTTGACCCACGGTAATTTTTTGTCCTTCCTTTAGGGACTTAGCCCTTTTTTGATGTCTTAACCTTGTTTGACCATGATATTTCGGCCTTGACCTTGCCATATACCATGGGTCAATTTTGACCCACGCTAACTTGATGGCTTTGATGGTTCCCAATCCCCGTAAGAAGTATCTAGTGATGTTCTATTAGTGTTCTATGAGTATTAGATGAGTGCCAGGTGAGTGCCAGGTGAGTGCCAATGAGTGCCAATGAGTGCCAAGTGAGTGCCAATGAGTGCCAAGTGAGTGCCACATAGTGCCAAGTGAGTGCCACATAGTGCCAACTGAGTGCCACTTTTTTCAAGCCTTTTCTAGCCTCCCCTGAGCCTAGAATAGCCCTAATATGGGTGTCTACCCCTAGGTAATAAGGTATGAGGAATCGAATGGTGTATATTACAATCTGCTAGAATGCTTCCTACTATGAGTTAGTATTTTTATAACACTTATAGCATGACAGAATATATATCTAAAGAGTTACACAGCTGAGACAGTGACCGCAAAACGTTTCTGTGAGTCCGCGTCCGTAGTGGTGAACACTTCGTCGCGAAACTGCCTGCTGCGTGCGCCCGCAGGCCATTCCCCGCCCGCCGCGTGCGCCCGCAGGCGCAATATTTCCGCGTAACCGCCGCCGCGTGCGTCCGCAGACGCAAAATTTCCGCGTGAACGAAAAATATGATATCAATGTAAACTATTCAAAGAATTTCGTTTCAAATATACTATGAGTCATTCATTTTTACTACAATTGTACGAAATTTTATTAAAAACATATACTTTACATACCTTAAAGCAGTAAAAATCAGTAAATCAATAGAGGTATTATTACTCTAACACCTAGGGATTAGTATGCCTTTGTTTTACTGTTTTTACTGCTTTAACTTTCTGCTTTACTAAGCTTTAACTCATGTTTTACTGCTTTAACTTTCTGCTTTACTGCTTTAACTCATGTTTACTGCTTTAACTCATGTTTACTTTTAACTCTCTGCTTTACTGTTTTAACTCTCTGCTTTACTGCTTTTAACTCATATTTATTAACATTATGTTTTCTTTATATTTTTATTTTTTTTTTTTTTTGCTTTTTATTATTTCTTTTTTATTTTGTTTTAATACTTTTTATTTTTAATTTGTAATGTAAGAATAAAAACACACAGAGTTTCGGTTATATAAACATTTTATTTTAATAAAATTGCACGAAATTTTATTAAAACATATATTTTACTGCTTTACAACTTTAATTAAACTCATTATTCATTATCTACTTGACGGGTATGGATGTGGAGAAATTTACGTTCCGAAGTCCGGCTACATGTCTTGTAGCTGGACCAACAGGTTGTGGTAAAACCTTTCTATTATTAAATATTTTAAAGGAAATGGAGATTTTTGAACAAACCCCTGTAAAAATAATATGGTGTTATAATGTTTATCAGGAAAAATTTAAAGAATATAAAGATGTGATTCAATTTCATGAAGGCATATACGATATTAGATCGCTGGACAATATACAAGGCCACAAAATTATTGTATTAGATGATTTAATGCACAAATTGAATTTGGAAATAGCAGAAGCGTTCACAGTTTATTCTCACCATCTAAATATCTCTGTGTTTTTCATAACGCAGAATATTTTTCATCAAAGCAAGCATATGCGAAGTGTTTCTTTAAACACACAGTATTTACTGTTGTTTGGACAGAGAAGAGACATGAGTCAAATTAATGTATTGGCAACTCAAATGTTTCCTCTTCAAAGGAAAGAGTTCTTAAAAGTATATAAAGAGGTTACTTCGATCCCCCACGGTTATTTGATGTGTGAACTTCATCCCAAAAACACGCACAGAGTGCTGCTCCGTACCAACATTCTGCCCTATGAGATAGAAACTGTATACATACCTGAATAATGAGTGCTCTAGTTGCAAAGTATTTACTTCTTATAAAAAAATTTAAAAGTTGAAACCATCTGAAAAACGTAAACTAATTAGTGAGGATGAGAAATTCATCCAGTGTGTATGTGAAGTCTGTTTAAATCTTATAAAAGGAAATGTTCCTTTAAACAGGCCTCAGAAGGTAAAGCTGCGTCATAGAAACATCATTAAAAACTCTCCCTCAACATTAAAAATTTGAAAATAAAAAAGAAGTTACTACAGAGAGGAGGAGGAGTATTCCTGCCATTACTCTTCTCCGTTATAGCTCCCCTGATAACTAAGTGGTTATCCCCATAATGAAGAAGGTTGCTGTACTTCCATATAATGAGTATGAGAAAATGAAGTATAATAATACAGCATCTGTACAGAATTCAGTTCCTCAGATTCATCACTCACAACCTCAATATGGCCAGTTATTGCCGCACACTGCGCAAAATCCACAATCACAGTTTCATCATTCACAACCCCCATACACGCAGATATTACAGCCCAATGCATTGACATTACAACCTCTTTCACATCAGCAGCAACAGTTGCACCAACAGAATCCTTATATTGTGAACGACACATTATCTTTCCAGCAGCCTCTACCTCCTAGCTTATATGATCCTAAAGTTGAACAGATAACCAAATATGAGAAAGAAGTGTACAGGATATTAAATTCAGACATTAACATCCATGAGAAACGCATCTTATATCAGGCGGCCATACAAAAATTGATAGATCTTAAAGACTTGCACCTACATCCATCCCTACGTATCCCGTTAACCGATGATGTAGATATACCTAATGAAGTAAAACTTGAAGTGAAAAATGAAGATAAATTTAAAAATATCCTAGAGGAGAGCTTACCTAATAGAGTGCGTAAATCAGGAATAGCTTTATATAATATTTTAAAAGACCAATTAACTTTGAATGAAGCAGGGCAGATCGTAATTGATGATGAAATAGTTAAAGGATCAAATATTGTGGATTTGATAGCTGATCTCTCACGTAACTGGAAGAAAGGCCCTGTAAAAGGATGGAATGATATCAAACAAGAACTTCAGACTATTAATTTTCCCAGAAGTTTAATCTTAAATACAACGCGATTAGCAGACTTGGATAATATCCCCATTACGCCAAGACCTGATTCAAGTCCCTCAGGCACTTCTTACGCTTCAGATAAATTTAAACGTGTTACCAGACTAAGAAAAGCACCTTATAATAAACATAGGTGGATTAAATCGTAATTATGTATTATCATATATTTATTTAGTTGTAATGCTTGTATATAAATAAATGTTATTTTAAACCTTTTTCTTTAACCCTTTTAACTTTATAGCACATTTTGGTACACATATATATATATATATATATATATATATATATATATATATTATATATATATATATATATATATATATATATATATATATATATATATATATATATATATATATATATATATATATATATATATATATATATATATATATATATATAGCGTTTACATGGGGTCAGTAGCCAACATGGAGGCAAAGGAAGTAGTTGATAAGTATTACTTCAATCTGAGGGAACCAAATAGTTTTGGGGGTTTCACTAGGTTTGCTTTAAGGTATCCTAATATTGAGAAAAAAGAGTTAAAAGCATATTTGGAGGGTGAAGAGGCATTTACTCTACATAAACCTGTAAGAAAAAAATTTCCTACACGGAAAACCATATCTCCGCAGCTCGATAGCATATGGCAGTTAGATTTATCGGAAATGATTAAATATAGTTCTTATAATGAAGGATTTCAATACATACTTTTTACAATTGACGTATACTCTAGATACTTGTGGCTGAAGCCAATAAAAGATAAAAGATCAGCTACAGTTGCCGATGCTGTACTTGAAATTATAAAGGACGAGCAGAGAACACCTAAATCATTTTGGACAGATTCAGGAATGGAGTTCAAGGGCCGAGAGTTTCAGGAGCTGCTCTGGGAGTATGGTATAAGCTATTACAATACATTTTCCGTAAACAAAGCTGGCTATAGTTGAAAGAGTACAGCGTACTATTAAAGAGCGCATGCATAGGTATTTTACTAAGATGAACACTTTTAAATATATTGATATACTGAACGATCTAGCTTATTCTTATAACAGATCTTACCATAGAACTATAAAGACAACTCCATTAGCAATGTCAAAAACTAGAGGCTGTAGAACACATCTGTGTGAAAAAGAAAACAAAATAAAAGAAAATTCAGGAATAAAGGTGAATGACTATGTAAGAGTATCTCGATCAGAAGCAAGATTCAGAAAAGGATATGAAGCTGGATGGACTACGGAGGTTTTTAAAGTTCACAATATCCGAGCATTCCGACGTGATAGTTTAAAGTTATATTATTTGGAGGATTTAGATGGTGAAAAAATAAAAGGAGGGTTCTATAAACAAGAAATACAAAAAGTAAGGTTCAACCCTGTAACTCATGAATATAAAATTGAAAAAATATTAGCTACGAGAGGAAAAGGAAAAAATAAACAGTATCTGGTGAAATGGAGGGGATATCCTGCCAAGTTTAATACTTATATAAATGCAAGTGAAGTTAAGAATCATTAATCAGTTGTCATTATAATCATGGAGAGTGTAGATCACTTTTATTTAACTCTCCCGTCTTCAGCCTCCTTGGATTTACATCCTGATAATAAACTCTCGGATTTTACAACTGTGCTAATGAATCCTGTACAACTTGAAAGAGAGGCATACGAAGTAGGATTATGTGAAATGATATTAAATACGGACATAGAAAATTTACCTCACAATCTATTCTGGATGGTGGTGTACAGAAGTGTAGAATGTGTTGAAACTATATTACAAGTGGAAGATACTCGGAATCTGAAAAGGACTACAATTGCGAAAAAGGTGAATACGACAACATTTGCTACAAGAGAATACTTCTTTGAAGAATTTGCTCTGCGTCGAGCTTATTTTAAATCGGTGCCTGCTATTTTCGGTCATTTAAACGACCTCTTTGATATGAGTATTATGTGTAAGGATCTGGTATACAAAACTGAAATGCGTACCTATGAAGATAAAGTAATAATATCTTTAAGATCAAAAGTAAGTGTAAACCTGCGAGACCGTGATACGTTTTTTCTCGAGCGGTCACAGTGGCAGCGAAAACATATTCGTAAACGTGATGCTGAGCTGGATATACTTCATGATATCCCTACTATGTTGAAGAGAGTTATACTATCTGTGGAGAATAAACCCTTGACTTGGCATGAACAAAAAGACGACGCAGACCGAGTACTGCATTATACATGTACACCATCCGAGCCATCCAGGTATGGCTTATGTATATACAAATATAATTGATCATCAATATGTAGGTAATACTAAAGCTCCTTTATTAAGAGTAGTATATTTTCCCAAAGAGAGTAAAGTTATAACATTCCCCAATGTTCATTATCTACCTCTGAATAGATCAAATTTTGACTCTGTACGCGTGCATATAAAAGATGTAGAAGGAATTCCCTTCCCCTTTACAGACGGAGCATTGTTATGCAAAGTTCATATTAGAAAGAAACAGATGCAGTAATTACAGCATAACGGATTATATATAAGAGGTGTAGTCAGATATATTTTTCATTCATTAACATACTCTCACAGTGTAAAGATAGTATAAGAAAGACAGTCCTGTAATAATGGACGAAGAACGGGTATTCAGAGGAACAAAAATGCAGAGGGGGTATGGTCTTGGTGGATTTTTCGCCAAGCTATGGAGAAGTGCAAGGCCTCTACTCAGGAGAGGTGGGGAATATATAGGTAAAAAAGCTATAAGAACAGGTTTGCATACTATTCAAGATATTGCGGCAGGAAATAATCCTCGTGCAGCATTAAAAAGACGTATTGCCGATGTTTCAGATGAGATGTTGGATGATGTTAAGCGTAAAATAAGACGTAAAATGTCAGGTCAAGGACGAGGGGGCAAGAAGATTGTCATAAAGAAAAAGACTAAGCGGAAAAAACCTCTAAAGAAAAAATGTATTGATGTATTTGCTATTTAATTACTAACTGATAACTTTTATATTATATGTGTGTATATAAGTAAGGTTTTTCATGAAAATGTTCATTATACGACCAGAGCTCGTACATGCAAGATGCATTTCCTTCATCCTTCTAGTCCTGATTGTTGTAAGAGTGAATTGGATCTCTTCTCCATGAACCCTACACAGATTAGCGTTAGCGAGTCCAACTTTATCAGTATTAATCCTCTGCATTCAATTACCAATACAGATGTTCCTTTAGAGTTCAATATTCCAGGCACTTCTGATCAGTACTTAGATCCCTCTAATGTGTTTTTATATGTAAAAACGAAATTGACAAAACCTGATGGTACAGATCTTCCTACGGGTGATGACCATATAGTATATACAGAATCAAATTTCCTGTATACATGTTTCACCCAGGTTGAAGTCTATCTTAACGGAACTTCACTAGGTGCATCAGCTGCTAATTATCCTTATAGAAGCTATATAGAACATTTGTTAAATTATTCAGACGATGCTAAACAATCTCATCTCAAATCATGTGGTTTTTACAGTTTCAAAGATGAAGCTGCACATATAGATAAAGCAGCTAAAGTCATAAATAATACTTATGAATTTTACGGTCGATTAAATGGCGATATCTTCTCTCAAGAAAGACTCATTCTACCATCTGTAGATACTAGAATCATTTTATCACGATCAAATCCTAAATTTGCTCTTAAAATAAAAAGTAAACCTACTGCTACAGCTGTATGTCCTGAACCTGTTTTCAAACTGCTGGAGGCTTATCTCTATGTTAGAAAAGTGAAATTATCACCACAGCGACATTTGGAAATTGAAAATTCACTTTTTGAATACTACAGCAAAGTACCCCATTAAGAGAGTTGAAACCAAGATATTTAATTTCACTCAAGGATTATCGAGTATCAATATCCCTAACATTGTGAACGGAAATTTACCACAGAAAGTAATAATAGGGATTGTGGAACATGAATCCTACTCAGGGAATTATAAAAAGTCACCCTATAAATTCACACCTTTCGGACTTAGGGGCATCAGTTTACATGTGAATGGACTACCTCACGGACGTGATTATGAAATGTTATACAACGGAGACCTATCTCTCTGTACACGCCCTTTTTACGACTTAATAGTAATGTAATATCATGTAATGATAGCGGGACAGGCTTAAATCTTGAAGAATACGCAAAGAATAGTAATTTATATGCGTATGATCTTACTGCAGACCTTTCAGCTTGTAACGCCTATCATTTAAACATTTTGAGAAAGGGCACCTTAGGACTAAGTCTCTCTTTTGGATCGATTCTACAATCGCCCATCACTGTAGTGGTCTATCTTGAGCATCCTCAACTCATTGAAATTGACAGAGTACGCAACGTACTTTTGAATTATTAAAGATGAATGAAGAGGAAATAAAATCGGTGTTTAAAAATGAACCTCGCTTTTTAGGGGTGTTCGCTATTAACGAAATAAACTCTGTAAAGTTGGAGAAGGATACCTGCTTCATATTCAATACATTGCCTCGTCATATCACCTCAACAGGACATTGGATTTCCGTTTATAGAGCAAAAAACGATGCTGTTCACATAATTGATTCTTTGAACTTAAAATTTATATTGAATAATCATTATATCACCTTATTTTTAAAATATAATAATGTAAGTTGTGTAAAAACTATGTCTTACCCTGTTCAACCCTTATATTCCAATTTATGTGGGGTCTATTGTATTTATTTCATTATATGTTTTTTAAATAATGTATGTTTTAATAAACTTGTAAATATATTTGATGCTAAAAATTTGTATGTCAATGATTTTATAGTTTCTAATTATGTAATAAATGCTTTAAAATGAAAAACACGATTTTACTACCCTTAAAACTCTTATATATATTTGATGCTAAAAATTTGTATGTCAATGATTTTATAGTTTCAAATGTTTATATAACAGAAACTCTGTGTGTTTTTTTTCTTACATTAAAAATAAAAAAGTATTAAAACAAAAATAAAAATAGAAATAATAAATAAAAAGTATTAAAACAAAATAAAAATATAAAAGAAAACATAATGTTAATAAATATATGAGTTAAAGCAGTAAAGCATATGAGTTAAAACAGTAAAGCATATGAGTTAAAGCAGTAAAACATATGAGTTAAAGCAGTAAAAACATGAGTTAAAGCAGTAAAGCAGAAAGTTAAAGCAGTAAAACATGAGTTAAAGCAGTAAAGCAGAAAGTTAAAGCAGTAAAGCAGTAAAACAAAGGCATACTAATCCCCTAGGTGTTAGGTAATAACACCTCTATTGTTTTACTGCTTTACTGCTTTAAGGTATGTAAAGTATGTTTTTAATAAAATTTCGTACAATTGTAGTAAAATGAATGACTCATAGTATATTTGAAAAGAAATTCTTTGAATAGTTTACATTGATATCATATTTTTCGTTCACGCGGGAATTTTGCGTCTGCGGACGCACGCGGCGGCGGTTACGCGGAAATATTGCGCCTGCGGGCGCACGCGGCGGCGGTAATATTGCGCCTAAAGGCGCACGCGGCGGCGGTTTCGCGGAGGGGATGACCTGCGGACGCGGACTCTGAAACGTTTGCGGTCACTGTCTCAACTGTGTAACTCTTTAGATATATATTCTGTCATGCTATAAGTGTTATAAAAATACTAACTCGTAGTAGGAAGCATTCTAGCAGATTGTAATGTACACCATTCGGTTCCTCATACCTTATAACCTAGGGGTAGACACCCATATTAGGGCTATTCTAGGCTCAGGGGAGGCTAGAAAAGGCTTGAAAAAAGTGGCACTCAGTTGGCACTATGTGGCACTCACTTGGCACTATGTGGCACTCACTTGGCACTCATTGGCACTCACTTGGCACTCATTGGCACTCACTTGGCACTCACCTGGCACTCACCTGGCACTCATCTAATACTCATAGAACACTAATAGAACATCACTAGATACTTCTTACGGGGATTGGGAACCATCAAAGCCATCAAGTTAGCGTGGGTCAAAATTGACCCATGGTATATGACAGGGTCAAGGCTGAAATATCATCATCAACATAGGTGAGGCATCAAAAAGGGCTAAGTCCCTAAAGGAAGGACAAAAAATTTCCGTGGGTCAAAATTGACCCATGGACGACCAAAGGGTTGGCAGTGTAAATGTAAGTGTCATAGTGAATGTGTGTATAAGTGTCATAGTGAATGTGTGTATAAGTGTGTGTGTATAAGTGTAAGTGTGTGTGTGTGTGTGTGTGTGTGTGTGTGTGTGTGTGTGTGTGTGTGTGTGTGTGTGTGTGTGTGTGTGTGTGTAGGTGTTCAAGTTAGGATAGATCCATACATGCGTTCAAGTTAGGAACGAAATATGTGACGGGTGGGCCACGAGTGGGTAAAAAATTAGCGTGGGCCAAAAATGACCCATGGTATATGGCAAGGTCAAGGCCGAAATATCATGGTCAAACAAGGTTAAGACATCAAAAAGGGCTAAGCCCCTAAAGGAAGGACAATAAATTACTGTGGGTCAAAATTGACCCATGAAGGACAAAAAATTACCGTGGGTCAAAATTGACCCATGGTATCTGTCAAGCTTTGGAGCAAAGGGGAAGGACAAAAAAGGTTAAGACATCAAAAATAGGGCTAAGCCCCTAAATGAAGATCAAAAATTACCGTGGGCAAAAATTGACCCATGGTCGAAAAAATTAGGGTGGGGTACGTACAACGGTTGCTGACGCAACCGTTTGGCACAACCCTTCTTCGAAGGGTTGCCAAAAATCAGGGTTGCCGAAAAAATTGGGGTTGCCAAAAAATTAGGGTTGCCAAAAAATACCGTGGGTCAAAATTGACCCATGGTCGAAAAATTAGGGGGGCGTAAAATAGGGCGGGCAATACGTACAACGGTCGTTACGCAAATCAAAGTTTATATAACCCTTCGAAGGGTTGCCAAAAATCAGGGTTGCCGAAAAAATTGCAAAAAATTAGGGTTGCCAAAATATTAGGGTTAAAATGACCCATGGAAGACAAAAGGTTGGTTGAAAAAAGGTCAAGGCCAAAAAAGGTCAAGGCCCAAAAAAGGTCAAGGGCAGGTAAAAATTTGGGCCCAAAAAAGGTCAAGGCCCAAAAAAAGTGAAGGTCAAAAAAGGTCAAGGGCAGGTAAAAAAGGTCAGGTGGGTTTTTCGTTGGGTGGGTTTTTGGGTTTTTGGGTGGGTTTTTCGTAGTCCAATATCTCCTACTACTGAGGAAGATAAAGGAAGGAAGGAAGGATATATATATAGTATATATATATATATATAGCATAGTATATAGCATATATATATATATATATATATATATATATTTATAATAAATGTGAGTATTATATATATATATATAATAAATATATATATATATATATATATATATATATATATATATATATATATATATATATATATATATATATCCCAATAATTGTGATAGACCCTCTTGAAAAAGGTAAAAATCATAAAATTTTACAAATCTGTGTTACACACAATATCTCACAAATGCGATGTGATATGCAAAAACCGATTACATTTTTTGGAATCAGCACATCAATAATCAATTGCGAAACCCCGTCCAAGAAATTTCATGTTTACCAGTGTTATATACAAAGTAATAAAACAAAAAAGTAAATAACTATTTCTTACCTATAGCAAACCATTCACATATTAAAATAATTAAATGAAAATTGAAAAGTTTCGTAGTTAAAGATATTAAACTAAACTTCATTTGAATAAGCTTTAAGGTTAAAATGACAGAACATTAGCAGTTCTCCATTTTCAGGGGATAACCTATTTCTTGTGGCTTCATAAATATTTCCTCCTGTTCTAAATATTCTCTCACTTTCGACTGATGACGGTGGAGCTGAAAGGTATTTTATTGCTAGCTTTTTCAAATTCATAAAACTATTTCCAGTGTTTTTCCACCAATTGAAGGGAATATCATTGTCTTCACTGGTCAAAGAAGGCAAACTTATATATTTGTTTATTTCTTGATGTAATTCCGTATGTAGCCTTTTACTTTTATGTACAATAATCACATCGTCAGAAGAATGGGACTTTCTTTTTTCACTCTCACTTTCTTTTCTGTATGACGATTTTGATGCCACAATTTCTTTAAAACAATCCATTAAAGAAGTGAAAATGGAACCTTCAGCTTCACTTTCCCCACTACGAATCATCGTCAGCAGAAGAGTCAGGAGCTAAATTTTCATGCATTTCTTTCCATGCCTCAACGACCATATTTTTTACTGATTCATCTGATTCATGTTGAAAAATTAGCTTGAATCGCAGATCTAAGAAAGTAGCTACACACAAAGATTTATCCCATAGAAACTTAGAAAGTCTTTTTTCTACTGATTTCTTAAGCTCTTCAACGAGTGTAATTATTCCACTGAAGCTTTTGCTTTTAATTGCCTTATTTAAAAATAGATTTATTGCTAAAATGGAAGGGATCACTTGGGCGACTGTTACTTCACGTTTAATGTTTGTTTTAGTGATGTTGTCAAATGGCTCAAGTAAATGGAATAATTTTGCCACTGAAAATCAGTCAACATTTTCTGATTGCATTAAGCAGCGTATATGGATAGGGAACTTTTTGTTCAAACAATCTTTTAAGCATATCATAAGTTCTGTTCCAGCGTGTAGAAACGTCTTGAATTAATTTATGCTGTTTGACATTCAGCTGCATCTGTAAAGTTTTATGGTGAAAATGAGAGGATATGCTTCTGCAAGTAAATAAAATATCTTTAACAGACTTCTGACATAATATTGAATCGTGAATGCATAGTTGCAACATGTGAATAAAACATGAAATTGATAGCAAACCACTCTCCCTTATACCAGCTACCATGTTTGGTCCATTATCCCGTATCACTAAATGAATTCTATTTTTTAGAATATTGAAAAATGTCAAAGGCCCTTATAAGATCTGACAAATGACAAAGATTTTCGCCATATTGGCTACAAAATTTGGCTATATTTTTTATTTTTTTGGAAAATAAGTTTCTAAAATTTCAATTTTAAATTGAAATAACTTTCCCTTATGTTGACGTAATTTATTGTTTATAAAGCTCAATATTCGGCCCGAATAGTTCGGCAAAAAGCCGAATACCGAATATTCGGTATTTTGGCCGAATAGGCCGAATACCGAATACTTACCGAATATTCGGCACATCCCTAATATATATATATATATATATATATATATATATTAAGTATATATATATATATATATATATATATATATATATATATATATATATATATATATATATATCAACTTTTTTAATTTTTTATTCTCTTTCTTGTCAACAAGGAACTTGTAAAACATATCGAGCAGTCATGGGAGAAATGGAATAATAATAATAATAAT
>JABUQX010014621.1:117500-123468 GCA_015478945.1 Trachelipus rathkii
CGTCTTTTAAAATAATATAAACGCAGATTTTAGTAAAAGGACAAATATATTCTTACGTAAATATATATTCTTACACATGAACGACCGTATATGTTACTGAAAAGGATTATGTGGATTCAAACAATTTGTTTCTTCGAAATCATTCGGCTTACCTACATTCATAAGTGAATGCTATTGTGAAAACTCATTCAAAGCTCGCTTCATTTATTATAATAATAATAATAATAATAATAATAATAATAATAATAATAATAATAATAATAATAATAATAATAATAATAATAATAATAATAATAATAATAATAATAATAATAATAATAATAATAATAATAATAATAATAATAATAATAATAATAATATTATTATTTCTAATAATAATAATAATAATAATAATAATAATAATAATAATTGGTCAAATACCGCTACTACCACTATTACTACTTCAATTGCTACTATCACTACTGCTACTGCTACTAATTCAAATTGATTTTTTTTTTATTCAGGATTGCGAAGTTAATCATTTAATAACAAAGATACACATATAGTTTTATATTATTGCAATTTCAATATACCAATAAATCATATAAAACAGGATGTAATTTCCCTACTATCTGAAATGGGGCTACTAATTGCAACACAGTGTTGTGTCCTTTTGAGCCCCGAATATAATACATGCTTTTCTTATATTTCATAATTGTTAATGACAAAATATATTTTAAGCAACAACAATAATGGTGTCTCTTCCTTTCTAATAGTAGTATTAATTGTATTATATGTACAATAATAATAATAATAATAATAATAATAATAATAATTAGTATAATGTTAATAATACATTGTAACTATCACGATTAAAATAACAACTATAAGTTGTTTCATGACACAATAATAATAATAATAATAATAATAATAATAATAATAATAATAATAATAATAATAATAATAATAATAATAATAATAATAATAATAATAATAATAATAATAATAATAATAAAAACCACAATTAACACTATAACCATAGTTCAACTACCATTTCAAATTACAGTTTCAGTTTCAATCATTATTACAATAATAATAATAATAATAATAATAATAATAATAATAATAATAATAATAATAATAATAATAATAATAATAATAATAATAATAATAATAATAATAATAATAATAATAATAATAATAATAATAATAACCACCTCTTAACTTCTACTGTCACATCTTTATTTCTGTATTCTGTTCTCTCTCTTCATGTATTCTGCAGGGAGAACCATGAAACTCCTTTTATCATTTTGCTTCAACAAAGGGGTTTGACTTGCAGTCATATTTTGTTCTTTGGAAGGATTTTTACTTTAGAGAAAAGTGGGAGAAAAGTGGGATCGAGGTGATATTTCCTGGAATGGAGGCTTTGAATTTTATTTCCACCCTCTTCAACTCAAATTCATAATCGTAGAAGAGCTCTTATTGTTCTCATGCAATTCTTCACAGAAACTGAAACGATTTTCAAACTTCAGAAACTTATGTTACTTGTAGCTCTCGAGCGTCAATGACCCTTTTTCTAAATACAAAATGCAATAACCTTTCAGGTACTGATTTTCCTATTCTTTCTGACACTGCTAAAATATCACCTCTTTATTTTGCCCTTTTTCCCTCCTTTGTCTCTTTTCACAGATGCGCAGCTGTCTTAAATTCTGCAAATGTTTACCCTTTTTACCAAACTTTTGCCTCTGGAAAATATCGTTGCTATTCATCCTCCTCTTACTTCCAACTCATTTTAAACTAAAATCTTAATTACTCCTAAAGATATCATTTCGTCCCTTAGTGAGATTAATACAAAAACACATGGGTACGTGCTCGGTCATAGAAAAATTAATGCGTTTATCAAAACTTGTAATTCCGAACTTTTATATTATCATGGAAAAGAGTTTAATCTCTGGCTGTCAACTTTGGGTTTTCCCTCCCGTTAGAGGCCCGCGCTCTTGTTTGACCTTTGCAATAACGAGGACATTTACCTAAATGGTCGACAGAAAAATAGTCGTTGTAATAGGATTGTCGACATTTCATCTCACCAGTTTCAACATATGTTTAAAAAAATTTCGATCATATTTCTCTTCCAATTGAGTGTGTCAACGATTTAGAGGGATATGAAATTTGTAAAATGTGTAGCCTTAGATTATATATATTCTGTATATATATATATATATATATATATATATATATATATATATATATATATATATATATATATATATATATATATATATATATATATATATATATATATTTATATTTAGAGTATATATATATATATATATATATATATATATATATATATATATATATGTAACTATATATATATATAATTTTGTCGACCATTCTACCTTTAAATAATTATTTGTCGACGTTTTGGACAAGTGAAAACCTTTTAGAAGGTAGTACCAAATGGTAGACAGGGAAAATGATCGACAGGTCAAATGGTCGACATTTCTAAAAAAAAAAAAAAAATCTGGTTATTTAGAGTTACTCTAACAAGCCCAACAAAAATTAACTTAACCTAACTTATCCTAATTTAACCTAACCTAAATTAATCTAACCTAACCTAATTTAACCTAACCTACCTAACGTAATTTAACCTAACCTAACCTAACATAACCTAATTTAACCTAACCTAACCTAATTTAACCTAACCTAACCTAACCTAATTTAAACTAACCTAACCTAACATATCCTAACGCCTGCGGCACGCTGTACAGGAAATTTTTTTTTGATGCCGTGTCGCCCATTTGGGCGGGTCCCCCTTTTTTAATGGGCGTACTCCCAGAAAAAGATGATGACCAATTTCAGTTGATAAACTATCGTCAAATTGCTTCAACCTGTCTTCTATCTAAGGTTTTCGAATATTTTTTAAGCAGAAACATTTTGAAATATCGATATTGATATTTTTCTTCGATACTATCGGAAAATTATTTATTGATGACATTTTTTCTGCCGATTTATCGATATATTCAAATTTGATTTTAAATTTCCATATGGAATGATCGATACTGAACTTTATATCTTCTCTGACTTTGAGAGTTTTTTATTTTTATTTCGGAAAATGACTTTAAAATATATATATATATATATATATATATATATATATATATATATATATATATATATATATATATATATATATATATATATATATATATATATATATATGATATATATAAATATATATATATATATATATATATATATATATATATATATATATATTTGCCCAACAAAAAATATCTTTTCTTGTGGGCGATTAACGTATAGGCTCTTGTTTAAAAGAAAGGCGCAATCTGCTGCTTCAGAATTTTTATTATACAAATCAACAACTGAGAGTTTAGTTACAACGATAGAATCAAAAAGTAATCCACAGTAATAGGTCCACTACAAAAGGTCCGCTACAAAAGGTGCCTAAAACAAGAAAAAAAATAATAAATAAAAAAATTCCAAAGTTGGGCAGACATATTAAAAATAAGTTAAACATTTTATAGGACAATTATTACAGAAAAATATTTAAGCAAATTTTCTCACAAATTTATTGAAAAAAATATTGACCATTAAATTTAAGATAAGCGAAAATAAAGGTATCTTTTCGTGATAAAAAAATTTACATTAAGGACATAAATTTCAAATAAATAAATCTTAAAACAAGTTATCTTAAAAGTTGATAAAAAAAATGACACGTTAAATTTAAAATTAAAAATGGAAATGAAATTCTCTTCTCGATAGTATACATAAATTGAAATGAATTTATTGAAACAAAAATTTGGAGCCAAGTAAATATATAAATTTACAAACAATATATAAAAGATTCTAAGTTGAAAATTTTAATTGTGGCTGAAGTGTATAGAGTGTAGATGGAAGTGTAATTTATATCATTTGATTCCAATAGCAAGGGGCATGTTCTAAAACCCGAGGGTGAAGAGCTTGAAAAAAAATGACAAAAAAAAAACGGGAGGAAATAAGCGAAGTATTCCTTGGGGCACAAAGGATGTTTAAAGGGGTGCAAAAATTATATAAAATATGAAACTATAATAAATAAGCAAAGTCAAGGTCCAGGCTTGAGGGCAATAATTCTTTAGTCTTCATTATTATTATTATTATTATTATTATTATTATTATTATTATTATTATTATTATTATTATTATTATTATTATTATTATTATTATTATTATTATTATTATTATTCTCATTATCATCATCACTGTTATTATTATTATTATTATTATTATTATTATTATTATTATTATTATTATTATTATTATTATTATTTTCGTCACGGTCGGTGTTATTATTTGTTAAAATAAAGTTATCAATATTTAGGTTCTTATGACTAATTAAAAATTAGGTACTTACTCTTAAGACTGTAAAGGAAATATCGCGTACAAAAGCTTAAAAAGGAAAGTCAGGAAATATTCACCAAAAAAAAACTTTTCCATAATAATTTGGATAAGAGTTGAAAGGATATAGATTGGTAGATAAGCACGAAAAAAAAAGAATACATATATAAATTGACATAAGAGTAGAGTGAAAATTAGTGGGTCACTACTAAAGAGAGGTAGGTGCAAAAAAAATATAAAAGTAATTAAGTGGTAAAAAAATTTGCATGAATTTATCACTTTGAAAATAACGCTCGTGAGAAAGTTTATCTAAAGTGCTGGGGGAAACGCAAGAAGAAAAATATTAAAAAAATTAGTTTGGTTAACGTTGTCTAGTTCCTGTAGTAACGGAAAACTTATAAACCAAATCTCACTGTGTCTTTAAAATTAAATAAAGAAAATAAAACTTTAAAAATTCTAAAAAAAAAAAAAAGGAAATTTAAAAAAAATCAAATATTCCAACGAAGTATTTTTGTGGACGAAATTTCTATAATACCAAACTGTTAAACTAAAATATTTACGACCGAAATGTAAAAGTCGTGTGGAAGAATAAAATGTATAAAATCAAATATAGACTTACCAGAAAATCACTAAGAGGAAACCGATTTTATAAAACAACTTATCGGTACCATCGCTTAAGAAATAATGATTTTGGGAAATCTAAAGGAATTACTTTTGGGGTTGAGAAGGGCGAAGGAGAGGGGGAATTTGATTTTGAACTTCAGATTTTTGATATCAGAGTTTATGAAAATAAAAATAAGATAGTCTAGAGCAAATAACAAAATTTAATAAAATGCGAACTTTGGAAGTGTGATAAACGATTTTTGAGCTTACGTGAGAAAAAAAATAAATATAGAAGAAAGAAAATAGTGATATAAAATTTATCTGAAAGTCTTCGGATTGAAGATAAACTGATAATGAAAAGGAGAAATAGATATCTCTAATTTTCCTTTTCATATAGTCTTTAACAAATAAATTCATTGTTAAAGAGTTCCCCCTGCCAGTGAAAAGAAAAGGTAATTGAACTATGCAATTGTTGCAGGAGGGTTTGAAGAGGTGGGTTCTAATGAAGTATCCCACTGAAGATGTAATGGGTTTTATTTCAACCTGGAAGTTTGAGAAGTTACATTAGGGATAAAATGTGGATGAACAGGTGGAGATTCAGGAGTTACGAATCTTTTGCAATCCCTTGTTTGGACAGAAGAATGGGAAGGGTATCTGAAGGTGCATTTGTCGGATACAAAAGTGCATCCTTGTGGGAGAAGGAAAATGTTACTCGTAATTAGTCTTGGTTGGCTTTTGGGACAGGAGATTGAAGCTACAACATTGGAAGGAAAGGAAAGTAAGGTTTGATTTCCGGCTTCTAGAGTATAGGGTGTTTTGTAAGGATAAAGATTTTACCTGCAACGAATGGGAAGCAAAGGAAAAGAATATGGATTAATAAATGTGTTTAATAAAAATGTTCGAGTGCTGGGGGGTTAAATTTTTGTGAAAATTTGTCTCCGTGTTTTGACCTTGCAAAATTGAAATGAATTTAAGCACAGTTAGTAAT
>JABUQX010014622.1:7500-10000 GCA_015478945.1 Trachelipus rathkii
CCTATCGAATCAAGTATATTTGAAATATCGATATATTTGAAATATCGAAAAGAAGCGAGGAAAATGATAAAATACGAAAGTTTGATTTTAAATTTAGTGAAGCAACTTTATATATATATATATATATATATATATATATATATATATATATATATATATATATATATATATATATATATATATATATATATATATATTTTATATATATATTGTGTGATATATATATTTATACGTATATAGGGGGCTCGAGCCGACGGTGGGACAGAGGGGGGGACGGTCCCCCCGTCGTCCCCCAGGAGGCCGAGAGACCCTGACTCTTTGCGGTTTACCCTGGGGTATTCTTTTAGTTAAAAAAAAAATCATTTTTTTTTTCATACAAATTTCATACGCTGATTCCATATATGTTAGTAGTTTTCTTGTACCTATCGTAGTTTTGGAGATAAAAAAAAATTCAATTTCCATACAAATTTCATACGCTGATTCCATATATGTTATCAGTTTTCTTGTACCTATCTTAGTTTTAGAGATATCATGCGGGTGACTTACTTAGTTTCACCTGGGTTAGGTTAGGTTAACTTAATTAAGTTTTGTTGGATACCTGAAAATTCACGTGTACATGTTTTACAACGAAAAAAGAACTTTTCGCTTTTTTTCTTAATGTCACATTCAATATTGCATGCGTTACATTTCTTATTCGTCACAATTAATTGGAAATATTGCAAAAAACTTAAAAGTGACTGCAGTCACTTGAACAAATTTCGTATATGTCACTTACATTCATTTCTGCTAAATACTAATAATTTACGAGTTCTAATATAAATTTATAGTTTAATTTTTTTGTAAAAAAAGTGAAGCTACTTTTCGCTCATTTTTTGGTGTTTTTAATTTTCTTTTAAATTTAACTTCTATTCATTCTATTCAATTAATTGGAAATTATATCGAAATATAATCGATATACAGTAAAATCTACAATCATACGATAGGTAAGAAAAGTTACCTTTACCATATATATATATATATATATATATTATATATATATAAATATATATATATATATATATATATATATATATATATATATATATATATATATATATATATATATATATATATATTAGATGTTCTTTGTTGCTACTGTGGCTCAATCGGTAGAGCGATAGAGTCGCATGGCAAGGGCCTGGGTTCGATCCCTAGTCCGGATCCCAGTAGAAACCGCTACTCCCAGAGAAACTCCCATCCTAAAAACAGGGCTATGCCTGTGTCCTGTTACCCCCTCTCTCTCTCTCTCTCTCTCTATATATATATATATATATATATATATATATATATATATATATATATATATATATATATATATATATATATATATATATATATATATATATATATATATATATATATATATATATATATATTATCATCTACCTTCTTTTCCCAGATTCGGGGTGAGGTGCGTAGCAAACACGGGAACAGAATACTAGTAGAAAAACATGAGGTAAGTCGAAAATAAAGCCGTCCGCTCTTTACCGTAAAGTGAGAACTCGTCGCAGTAAGAAAAATTTACCCTAGGGTTTCACGAGACCGCGACGGACTCTCACGTTTGTATCTTGTTATTGTGATTTTCTTTCCCTGAATAAAGCCCGCCACCATATCCCCTCACAAAATCCCACCATTCACTCCTATCATGCACCAACCAACCAACCAACCAACCGACTATCATTCATCCTTTCAACATGACCAAACCATCTCAATGTACTTTCATTTATTCTCTCATTTACTCCTTTCTTTACACCACATAACTCCCTAATGCGCTCATTCCTCATTTTATCAATTCTTATCACACTAAACAAGTCCCTAAGATTGTTCACCTGGACACATCCTAACCTCTTATTCCAGACCATAGTTTCACTACTACACATTAACAAAGGTTACAACATACCCTCATGCAAAACCTTAGCGTACTCAAGACTTAGCCCCTTTACATCCACCAAGGATTTAATTGCACCAACAACCTTCCTACCCTTCACAACGTTTCTACTACACCCTGCACATCCGCTCCCTTTTCTTCCAACATATATCTTAAATATTTAAACTCAGATACTTGCTGCATTTGCTCACAATCTAACATGGCTTCACACAGCGGACTCTCCTCGCTCACTACCATAAACTTACTCTTATCTACATTTACTTTCAAATAACTCTTTTTACACACCCTGCCAAATACCTCTAACAATCCTTTTAAACTCTCTTCAGATTCACCAAACAAAACCAAATCATTCGCATACATACAAACTGCACCCTCCACTCTCTTTTCCATTCTCCATCATTCTAACGCCTTTCTTTCCCTGCCACTCCTATCTCTAATTATTTCATAACCCCATTCATTTGCAAATTAAATAACCAAGGAGACATAACACACCCCTGCCTCACAGCACCATTAATATTAAACCAAATATTTTCAACTCCATTTATTCTAACACATGCTTCACTATCGTCATAC
>JABUQX010014622.1:27500-70000 GCA_015478945.1 Trachelipus rathkii
TAATATATATAATATATATATATATATATATATATATATGTAATAATATATATATATATATATATATATATATATGTCAGGTGACCGTGCTTGGAGCACGGTGTTATTTGGATATCCGGAAATCTTTCTTTGGGTTAATTGGGTGTGAGTGTGTCAAATGAGGGGTGTGTTTGGTGATGGGGAAAGAGTGTTTTATATGCCAGAATAGCATATTGTTGGTGTAATTTTTATGTCTGTAGGTGCAGGGAATTGTTGTAGTGTTCGATGTTGGGGGTGACCTATTGAGAACGATTTACTATAAAATTGATAGCAAGCATGTCAAGGTGGACTTTTATAGGGAGGATTTTTGTTTTAGTCAGGAGAGGGTGGATAGGAGTTGTGGAAAGGTAGCCAGTTACTGTCCTGAGGGCTTTATTCCGAAAGATTTCTAATTTTTTAGGGTTAAATTTTGATTTTGTGAGCTCGACCTAGGCGGGTGATGTGTAATTTTAAAATGGTCGAAGATATTTTCTGTATAATATTATGTTTGTGTCTTTATGTTGGCCAGAGTTTGTTCAGATTAAGCTCTCAATGCCTTTATTTTATGTGTGGCTCTAGATATGATGTTGTTGTTGATGTTGGTGGTGAGTGTCATACGTATATCAGATGTCAGAAGTAGGAGGATAGTAGGCTGTTTATTAGGAGGGAGTTCATTATTTGAAAGAAAAATTGCGTAAGTTTGATTCTCTTCTGTCTGGAGCGAGTAATGTGATAGAGGATTTTTGGGGGTGATGTGCTTACTCTGTTTCTTGTTTGCCACTGTTCCAGTTGGTCTATATAATGTTGTAGTTCTCTGCATGCTGTATTTATGGAAGAGTTTTGAGCTGTGATTGGTAAAATCGTTTGCAAAGCTATTAATTCTATAAGAGGGGTTGTGGGGTTAAAGAGATTAAAAAATATTGGTGAGAAGATAGCTCCCTGGGGAACTCCGTTATATAATTTGTATGTTACTGGAGGAGTTGTACGGCCAGATTGGAAATTTAATATTTTTTTCTTGTCTTTGGTGGTCATATTTGTATTTAATATTTTGTCTGTTAAAATGGGTGAAGGGCTGTATCAAATGCCTTCTTAATGCATATTGCTGCCAGGAGGGTGTGGGAACTGGGAAGAGGATGGAGATTGGTTAAAACCAGTAAGAATGTGTTGTGTTAAATTGGTTAGGAGAGTGGTAGTGAAGTGTTTTTGTCTAAATCCATGTTGATCGTTTGATAAAGGAGTGATGGAAGATATTCTATTCACGATTAGTTTTTCTAATACTTTAGATATTGTAGAGTAATGAAATTGGTTTATATTCTATGCGAAGCAGGTTTGTTAGGATTGTTTAACTTTAAGATAGAGATTATATGCATATGTTTCCAGGGTGGTGGGAGAGTGTAAGTTTGCCAATCAACTTTTACTTTTTTATGGCTGTGACTGATTTGATTCTTGAGTGTTTTAGATGGATATTGGATATTTGGTTCGGTCCCACTGCTTGTGAGTTTTTATGTTTTTGATTGTGCTGAGTACTTCTAGAGGAGTGAATGGGGGGGAGGTCTTCTTTATTATTTATTTTTTTTTGTAATTTTTTCAGTCGTTTAATTGTCTGTCTCTTGTGGAGATTGTTGGTTTATGGCTGATTTTTGAATTGTGGCATAATAATATCTTATTGGTTTATTAAGCTTGGGATTATATTTTTGCTTACATATAGCTTTGTGGGTTGGGGGTGGTTGAGTGTGTGATGTATGTATTTTTTTTTATTGTGAGGAATATTCTTGTTGTGCCTGTCTTATGGCCCAATTTTTGGGTATATTATTGCCAGTTTTCTTTCGTATTTGAGTTGATTAAGGTATTTTATTCTATTGATATTTTCTGTGATTTGGTTTGTTTGGCCTAGATTTGATTTTCTATTTTTTCTTAGAGCGTTTCTTTGTTTTATTAGGGTGTTTATTTCAGGTGAGAAGTTGGAATTAAATTTTTTCACGGTTGCCATGTAGAATGTTTTTTTTAATGTCTTTACAATATCTTTTTTTTTTTCAAATTGCTTTGTTGAGAGAGGGAAAGTCAGTTGTTTTGGAAAGGGTCTAAATCCAGTTCTAAGCTGTCAGTGAAAGCTTGCCAATTTTATTTCTTGTAGCTGATGTATGTTTTTGAGATGGATTTGTGAGATGGATTATTATTGTGAATTGCGATTAGTATTGGAATGTAATCTGAGGAGAGAGCATGAAAAGTTTGCCATTTTGTGGCCACGTGAATTGTAATGGACAAAAGTTGATATTTGGGTTTGTTAAGTTCTGGTTATATTAGGTTGGTTTCTGTTATTAAGGATGCTGGGTGAATGTAAATTATTTATAAGTTTGTCCTCTTTGTGTGCGTGTGTGGGTTCTAAGCCATGTGGAGTTATGTGCATTGAAGTCCCCCTGCTAACTTCAAGTTATTATATTGGGTTAAGGGATATAGGTTTGGGAGATAACCTCCTGGACAATATTTAGATTTGGTTGGGGAGTTATAAAAATATATTTGGTTTTATGTTTTTTATTTACTTGTATTTCTATTGATTGGTAAATGGATATTTGGTAATTGTTTATGCATGAGATATTATTTGCCATTTGTGGTGTTTCGGAATTGCATATTTTTGTGTATGGGTATAATGAGGCTTTGTTTGGGATGGTTTTTGTTTTGTTTTAGGATTATGCAATTAGAATACTCAGAGAGGTAGTGCCTTGTTTGTGATTGGATTCTTGTATAAATGCTATGTGTATATTATAATTAATTAGGGTGTGCGAAGTTCTTTATGTTTATTTTTTATACCATTAACATTCAATTGAAGTATGTTGATTGAATAATGTGTGTGTAGCATTTGGATTTCCGTGTGCGAGTTCCCGCATATATGACAGGACCACGTTGGAGAATAATCGTTGGAGGTTTTAAGGTTGGTACTCTTCAGATGAAACCATTGTTGACAGGAGTTGCATAATATTATGGTCTGTTCTCAATCACATTGTCTATTGCATTTGTGGCGGGGGAATGCTCTGGGATCTAAGTTCGATTCTATATCGCCAGCTAATAAAAGGAGTAGGGATGTGCACGGATTTACGCACCCCAAATTCAAAAATATGATACAAGTAAATATGACAAAAGTAAATAAGTAAAAATTTAAGGGACTTATATCTGGGTTCCAGTTAACTCTATAGCGACGATCTCGATGATCCTATCTCCAGCAGGAAATTGTCAACCCAGAATTATATAATATATAATTATATAATATATATAATTATATAATATTATTATATAATATTATATATAATTATATATTGCTTACCTTCCTTGCATACCATTTATATATGCTCCTGATATTGTTTTATATAATATTAATAGATTCAATACGAAATTCATGATTTCCTTATTGCTTGAGGGGGCTATGGGCTTGCCCCTTATGAAAAATTTTCTGTAGGCGCACCTGATAGTGATCCTTTTCTTTGATGTTTCTCGATTTTCCATATGGAAATATGGTGGAGTTATATGACCCAATTCTTCAACTCTATTAACTCAAGGTGAAATATTTCTAGCAAATATAATTTCGATAAATTATTTCAACCTGCTTCTGACCATAATATTCCTGGCTTCTGCTTTTCCAGTGTTGCTTCTTAAAAAGATCACATTGTTTCTCTAACTAACAAGCCCTTCTTGTGAAGTGGAGTATAGAACTTTTTGCCTCATTAACACTCCCAACCTCACTGATTCTCTCATATATTTTATTGTCAACGAACCATAGCTTGCTTCTTACGTTTATTATCGATATTGCATTGAATTTGCTATTTTTGAATTTTTTAACTCTCAAAGCTTCTTCTTCTTTGATAGCTGTGTGACTTGTTTTGCAATCCAATTTCCTCTTTTCATTTTTCTGCTATACGATTCAAACTTAGCTGCCATGCCCACTCATTCACATACTGTACAGGTAAGGTTTGTAATTCTCTTTCTCCTATTTTCCCCCTTGTTAAATTTGTGGAGCATATTACTGGGCGCGTGGAAAAAGATGAACCAGTTGATTTTGTATATCTGTATTTTATCAAAAAGTTTGATAAATTACAACATATATGACTATAAGACTGATGCACAAATTGTATATTTGATTTAGGAGGAATTGTACGTAATTGGATGCAAGGGTGGTTGATGGATAGAAGACAGTAAAAATTGTAAGTTCAAGTCTCCTGTAAGCAGTATCTAAAAACAACTGCGGCGAGTTCTCACTAAAGGGTATAAAGGGGCGGTAAGGCTGGACTTTCTTTTCTACTTGCGTAATGTTCTTCTACTACTTATCTGTTACCACTACATGTATCACACCTTACCCCCAGTCTTGGGGAGAGAAGTGGGTGATTATTATTATTATTATTATTAATATTATTATTATTATTATTATTATTATTATTATTATTATTATTATTATTATTATTATTATTATTATTATTATTATTATTATTATTATTATTATTATTATTATTATTATTATTATTATTATTATTATTATTATTATTATTATTTTCTTATTGTCATCGTACTTATTTTTCTTCTTGTGAATCTTATTTGCATTATTATTATTCTTATATTTTATGTATCCCATTCATCTTACCCGCCCCTTTCCCAGTTTATGTTCCTTCTCCTCCGCTTTCTGTACGTACTAACCTATGTGTTCCTGATCTCTCTTCTGAGAGTTTTCCCAATCTCCTCCTAAATCATGCTGGCTATCGAGCTGTTATCTCTGTGTAAATTATATACCCATCGTGCACTCCTTCCTCCGTAGGTGAGGGTACAATTCAAAAACCGGTTATTCCCGCCTTTCTCTGGGCAGCCAATTGTTGAAGACCCAAACTTTTCCTAACCACTGAGGAGGCTGTCATGCACTCTTGTGTATAAGGATGAAGGTATTATGCTCTAATTTGTCTTGCAGATTTGTATTTGAGGAAGAAAAGATGTTCGTGTCATGATGGTAAAGATTTTTCTGGTGATGTGTTCATCTTGTTGGAAGATCTTGGCTTTGACTGAGAGTTTTTTTTTATAATAGACTTCTAGTTTAATTAATTAGTGCGTACTGACCAAAGTCAGTACTAGAATAGGGTTTATCGATTTGTTTAAATTTTGTCGTTAATTTCCTTTATCTTATTACAGTTACTATATATTAAATAATAAGTATTACTAAAAGTACAGAAGAAATCTTTGGATAATTTGATGGTAAAAGTAATTGAATAAAAAGAAGCAAAAGAAGTCTAAAGAAAAGAAGACAGAAGGGCGAAGCTTATGGTAAAATGGTTGGAAAAATTAAGTGTGGTGAAATAAAATATCCTGAATATTTGGTTTGGTAAGGTAAAATTAGATAATAAAGTAGGTTGCATTTTTGACGTGAGCTGATTACAGCAAAGGTATAATTTTGAAGAAGGTATATAAAATGGGCTTTGAGATTGCAACGCCCCATTGTGTACTGATGTAAATTAGTATATATTTATATTGTATTGTATAGTTCTTCATTTAATAATTACTAGGTATTATTATACCTGTTTTATACAAATAAAAATTTTGTTCAGTTTATTATTTCACATTAAGCACAACAGCATTAACCTCTTCAAGAAACCGATATCCGTGTAGTATAAAGTAAGCTTATTTAGGATTTTTTTAGTAGTTTTTTCTTCGCCTTCTACTTCATTTAATTATATAGTTTGATCTTGATTATATATATTTTTTGCAGATCAATGAAGGAGCTCCAGCATTAGTTTACAGTGCAGTGAGGAAAATGTTTCGCTTTACATCGATGGCAATATGTTCTTAAATAAGATATCTCCCTTAAATGCTACATTTTTGTGGATGTCATCATTTTATATTTTTAACATAAATGTACCTAAATTAAATTATTAATATATATAATATTTGGGATAAATAATCCCAAATTTAATGTCGTAAGCCAAAGTTAGCAAACTTTGGTTTGACATATAAATTTAAAAGTTGCTTTATAAAAGTTTTTTTTACTTTCAAATTCTAAAATTTAATTTCTAAATATTTTATGTAGGTTTACTACTATATTTTAAATTTCTATCATTTTTTTCATTTTAGTCTGTAGAGAAAATGATAATTTTTTTGTTATATACAAGGTTGGGCATGTAGATCTCCCACATTTTAAATGGATATAAAAATAGAACACAAATATCTAAAACCCCAAAGTTTTGTTTTAATAGGTTTTTAAAGTTATATCAGACAAATGGCGGCCGTTATTGGCAATACAATGATGGAGTTGTTCCAGGAAGTTCTCCATGACTCTCCGTGTCATCTCAAGTGGAATTGTGTCGATTTCCTCTTGGATCCTTTTCTTCAAATCTTCAAAAGTTTGAGGACGATGTTTGAAACTTTTTCCTTTTGGCATCTCCAAAGGAAAATGTCACAAGGACTTAAATCTGGCACCCCAACGTCTCTTCTTTAAGAGATCAAAGTCCTTGACTTTTTCTTTGGGGATTCCTAAAGGAAAAGGTTTTCCAACATCGTCCTCGAACTGTTCAGGAATTGAAGGAAAGGATCCGAGAAGAAATCGACGCAATTCAACTTGAAATGACAAGAATAATCATGGAGAACTTCCAGGAACTACTCCATCACTGTATTGCCAACAACGGCCGCCATTTGCCCGATATAATTTTAAAGACCTATTAAAACAACTATTATTTTATTTTTCAGAAATATAATAACTTTTTTTTCTAGATAGTTGTGTTCTTTAACATTTTTCACATCTATTCAAAATGTGGGAGATCTTTATATGTTCCACCCTGTATAACTGAAAACTGTTCATATATATATTTCAATTAAAGTTATTTGCAAAGGAGAAACAGTTTTTATTAACAATTTTTTAATTTACTTTTTTATATTTAATTGATTATTTCGTAAATAAGGTATGTTGCTAATTATTTAAAAGTAAGGTGTATTATATATATAAACATCATTCAATATATTATCCTTGTAATAAGAAATGACGCTTAATGTTTGTTCTGTAAAGTATAAATCTCTAGTCTATCAGGATTTGTTTTTAAAAAAAAATCAATATTATGAGAGTCTGCCTTTTTTGTGATATTTATTTTCTTATTTTATATTTTTTAGCATTGTCATTCCCTTTTAATAACTAAAAAAGATTGATACCTTATTATTTCTTTATCAACTCAATTTTCTTTTATTTTCTAGTAAATAGGGGGTTGTGCAACAATTTTTAAGCAAATTACTTAATGATGGAACCATTTTATTTTGTGATGTTAATCACTTGAAATTTTTTTAATTAAAGATATATAATATTATAAATATTTTCAAATATTCCTACCTTAAAATATTTACAATTTCTTTATAACTTTAAATACGAGAGGGCGTATAATTTTCTTTATATCATCTTCGGTATAAGTATGTATCATGATAATATAATATTTTATATTTTTGCCATCTTTATTAAATTAACTTAAAGCATTTTCAAATTCTTGTAAAACTAGATATAGGTAGGTATTGAGTTTTACTTTACCATACTAGTAAATAATGACAAAGTAAAACACATTACCTATTTTATTTAGTTTTCATAAGAATTTGGGAATTTTTAACCTAATTAATAATGTTGGCAAAGATATAAAAAGATATAAAAGATATAAAAAATTATATCATAATGATATTGAGAATTATATGAAAGGCATTAATTGAAATGTTAATTAAATGATGTAAAATTTTCTTTCCTGAAAGAAACCGGGGTTGATTGAAAAATTTATTTCAACTTGATATAAAAAAAAAATTCTGTATAGTATAGCTATGCAAGAAATTATCAAGAATAAAGATGAAGAAAGTGTTTCTTTTTTTTTCTTTTTTCTTTTTTTAGGAATTAATACCAAACAGAATATCTTTACCCAGTTTATAAAGAAAAAGAAAAGAAAGCAACAAACAAAGCTACTTTCTAGGGCAGGTATAAGTTTCATAATGGGTTATAATTTTTGGAAATGTATACAAATTGCGAATATATAGAGTTGATAATAGAGGAAATATAAAACAATTTTATTTAACTAAATAAACAATTTATTTATATGGTTTAAAATTTATTTGTTTAAAACAATATATATACTGATATATATAATATCATAATAATATCATATATATATATATATATATAATATTATATTATATAATATATATATTATATATATATATATATATATATATAAATATATCATTAAACCGTTTAAGCTTAAAAGTATACGATAGAAAATCCAATACTTCCTTCAATTGATACCTTCCACGGCGTTTGTTAAAAACACTAAGTCTGAATGGTTTTTTGATGTGCTGAAAATTATATATATATTATATATATATATATATATATATATATAATACTAATATATATATATATATATATATATATAAATATATAGTATAAATATTATATTATATATATTATATATATAATATTTATATAATAAATATATATATATATATACTATATATATATGATATCATAATAGAATAGTATATATACTATTAGCGTTGGAGCGAAAAAAAAGTCAGAGTTGATATTTTCGATCGCTATAGTGCTGGAAAAGTTGCGATTGCGGGAATACAAAGAAAAAACAAAAAAAAAATATCAAATCGGACTTAGGATGGAGATTGCATCATATGGTCTAAAAATTTCCAAAAAAATTGAAGAATTTCCGATTTTTTCAGAATGTAAAAAAAATAAATTAGTATATATATTTTTATCGCTATACTGAAAAATTTGCAGATTGTACTACTTAATAATAATAATAAAAAAAATTTGCGTGTATAAATATATTTCGATCCCGCAAGCTCAATAAAAGATCGAGAAAAAATTCAACTTTGAGTGATTTTTGATGTATTAAGAAAGATAATTCACCGGAGGTCTGTTGCGGTTGTGGTGCGTTAAGATTTAAAATGTAAATTTGCCCATAAGACATGATTATTTGGCAATATGAGTTGCTGTTGAAAATAACCATACCTTACCACTATAGCTAACTCTGGAATGGGGCGGAAAGTTTAGATCTCAACCCAACCTTCCGCTAGCGCAAGTTTCCCAAAACAGCGGCTGAAGTCCCGAAACCCCGTCCCGCCTATCTCTTTCCGCCCGTATCCACTCCCACGGCGCGCCGTATCCGTTCAGTTGTCAGGCGGTACGCTTGAGTGAGCATTCACACGATACACGACTTCTCACATTACTTGTATTGTGTATTTGGCGGAGTGTATTATTTCAATACATTAAACTACGAAATGGATTTGGATATGTCGTTGACAAGAAAATTACTAGACAATCTTTTCATTGTCTTATATTCGGTCATCCAAGAGACTTTCTGGCCAAAACATTCTTCCAACACACGAGGATGTTCTTCGGTGCCTTTGAAGAGAGGTTTGTATTAGCAAGTAAGTTTCATCATCTGTCAGCAAATAGCATGCAGTGACACAAAAAGTAAAATATATTTAAGAGAAGGCGTCAATCCCTACAGTTTCTTATTATATAGGATCATTCAGCTAATCAATGCCTACTATGATAAGCATTGTAAACTAATGAAATCTTACCATTCGAGACAAGGAAAAACCAAACTTTATAAAAAAGGTTGATGAATTAAAAAAAAACAAGAAACTCAACTTTTTGATATCTCATCGTGCAAATGTGTATTGAATTTGTATTTCTCCTGTAAAACGACCCCAGTTCGGTGTGAATGTCCGATTCAGTTCTAACCACGCTTATCGACAAAATTTCCAGTCATTGAGCATATATTTATCTACCTCCAGGGAAAAATGGGTACTATAGATCAAAAGGAGAAAAAAAAACTGAGCACTAGACTTGGAAGACGAAACTATACATTGAAAAGACAGCCTTCCAAACCTGTTGAAGCTGAAATAAAATAAAAATAGTATATTAAAGTAATGTTAATTAGGCAACACACTCATTGGTTGATGGATGGGGAAGGACTTGTGGGTGGGAACTCGAAGGCAGCACCTCCCGTGGTGAGTTTGGCACGTGTTTAAATATTATCAAATATCCTAAAATGGCAAAAAGCTGCACAATTTATATGCAAATTGTTAACATGGGAACGCCAAACTGACCTCAGGTGGATTATTTTTTCTTGAATAATCAAAAGCACTCAAAGTTGAATTTTCTCCGATTGTTACTGAGCTTGCCGGCGATGGAAGAGTATTCTCTAAACGCAATTTCTTTTATTATTAATAATTAAAACAGTACAATCTGTGCAAATATTTTTCAGTATAACGATAAAAAAAATATATATACCTTATATTTTTATTAATCCGACAAAAATAATTGATTTCATTTTTTTTGAAATTTTTAGACGGTTTTCGCGATCGGAAATTATTATTGTTATTGATGATTTTTTATTGTTTTTCTTGTATTCCCAATCGCAAAGTTTTTTCCGCACTATAGCGACTCTAAAATATCAATTTGACTTTTTTTCGCTTTCACCCCTAATATATATAGGGTGGATACAAATTATATCGACAAATCCTGGCATCTGACTAAACTTGCTGTGCTGGGAAAATTTTTCAAGAACATAAATCGGAAAATGCATGAGGAGACTATTTCAACATTCTCTCTCTCTCCGTTTCTGAGGCAGGTTGGAATTGGGGAGGTGGCGTTCAGTGTTTAATTCAGAGTTTTTTTTCCGTGGGGGATTTACAATATACCGGGGGGAGTGGAATAATATATATATATTATATATATATATATATATATATATATATTCATATATATATATATATATATTATATATATATATATATATATATATATTAATATATATATATATATATAATATATATATATATATATATATATATATATATATATATATATATTGTAATTGTTACTCACATTTTAAACAAGACGAATGCGTCTTGTCTTTTTGGAAGCATAGTTGCTGACCAATTGATCAATAAATTCGTCTATTGGCTCTTCATCGCCTTCAATATACACTTTAACACAGGAATGTAAAGTTTCTTGTTTCATACGATTCCTGAACTTTGTCATTATCTTATTCATCGTGTTGAAAGATCGTTCCACACTGGCAGTTGAAATAGGTACACACAATATACATTCAGCATTTTTATATAGGACCATATCCAATATCATCAGTTAATATTAAAGAAGCACCATCTGTACTAGTATCGCTTAATTTATTGAGGGTAAAATACGTGAAAGATTTAAACTCTGACAAAGCGAAATCAATTTTATTAATTCCAAACAGATATCAAAGTTACCTTCATTCATTTGAACAAACTGTTTGAAGTTTTTAAAATATGTACATAGCTTTATCATTTATCTTTGTTCCAATTCGCTTACTACTTCTTCTACAATTCCTCTTGCAATTTTTAAAAAATATTTTGGTATCATTAAAATTAACTTGGTTTAAATTCTGAAACATAATTTTTAAGGCTTTTTATTTTTATATGCAGTTCATTATCTGCAGTTTCAATAACACATAACTTAATAATTATTTCTAAATTACAAACTGTTCCAGAAATAAGCTGGCAAATAGATGGAAGTTTAAGAGCTTCATTTTTGGAGAACCTCACTTAAATTTGACAAGGTACACTGTGTTACATCTAAAATAGTCAAACTACTATAAAACTTATATTAGTAATTTCTAAAAGAATACCCCCAGATGAACTTGCTAAATCGGTACCATCCTTGTAAGTGTGTTAACATGTTATCACGATCGATTTAAAATATAAAAACACAGCATATACCGTACGATAATTGCTAAGTCAACGTACGTCTGCAGTCTCTGGAATCTTTAAGGTAGGATCTTCTGGTGATTTTTGATTTTAATGCAAAATCTTTCCCTTTTATTAGAACAATGAAAATGTTTGTAAATATCTTTGACACTGGAAACTTTTTTCTGGAATTAGTGACAGCAAGCGATAAAACGTGGGTTCTACAATGCAAGTAGGAAATTTCACATTGTTTCATTACCGAAATACGTCCGAGCACCCCTTTATACTGCCACTGGAATTCGCAGCACCGTCAAGAAGACGATACTAATTTCTCGTGAATTTTTTTTCATTTTTTTTAAGGTACATTCATAGTCAAAAATACTGACTCGCCGTCAGTTTTTTTTTTAATTCAATAATACATAAAAACCTTTTTCTTACTTCGCAAACTGGAGCTGAGACAACATAGCGAACTAACAGTGACAATTCACTGTAATTATTTATGTTCGTTGATTCATCTGTCATTAAAGAGAAATATTTACCACAAAATAAATATTCATCTTGTTGGTCCAAGACTTCACCAATAGATAGCAATAACCCGGAAGCGGTTAAATTACTAATGTATGTCGATCTCTCACTTTGGGCTTTAATCCAGTTTTCAAAAGGTTTGTTGTTTATTTACTAAAATTCTACGAACTAATGCTTCATATTTGGTGGTATGAGGTATTTCTTCTTTAGGTAAAAATATACGCTTCCAGCTAACTTTGAAAAAGCTTGTCTGTTAACATTTTTCTCGCTTTCACTGTTGAATCAAAGTGTTTGGAAAACAGCTCTTAAATTCCTGCAATCTAGCATTTTCCATTGAAATAGCCTTACAATGCTTATCTGATTTTGAACGTTTTCCCAGTTTTCCTGAACATCCAGTAGCTTTTCTAAAATTATTAAAAGGCACTGATATAAAAACACCACCTGTTTTTTGAAGCACTTCTATGTCATTTTTTAAATGCACTTTACACAGCTTAACAAAATGCATAAAGTGCAAATCAAAGTGCGATCAAAGTACAAACACTTGTATTTAGTTTAACATTGCTTCTGATATTTAAATTCTCGCGTTTTTGCGGCAGGAACTATAGATTCATTTACCATACCTTGCGATTCTTCTTATAAAGCTACAACACTTTTAGCAATACAGATTTCACGTAAGCTTACACGCATACAATATAAGATAAACTTCTAATTAAAAAAAAAAAAAAAAAAAAAAAAAAAAGGGAGAGCACAACCCAACGATGTAAATAAGTATTTATTTTATGTTTAACACATTACTATTCACTCACGAATGTAAGAGAATTAAGTTAACCTATAGCTTTTGCACTCAAAAATTACACTTGTTCGAGAAATATACAATTTAAATAAAATGTGCACGCTGCGTAGCCGTACAAAGCCAGAAGTACAGTTTTTAATATTATATATATATTATATAAAATATATATATATATATTAATATATATATATATATATATATATATATAATATTATATTATATATAATAATACTATATATATATATATATATATATATATATATATATATATATATATATATATAATATATTATATATATATATATTATATATATATATAATATATATATATATATAAAAAGGATCGAGAAATATATATAATATATATATATATATATTATATATATATATAATACAAAATAAAACAATCAGTAATTATATATCTTTAAAAAATATATATAAATTCTAATTTAAAATGCACTTACAAGTTACGGACGTAGGAAATCCGAGGCCGCAAAATAAATTTTCAGTTCTTGCTGCTCCAGCGCCATCTGTGAATTGACCATTCTCGATCCCCACGAAATCATTCGAAGTACCATCAACATTTATGCACCTTCTGTCATATTCGGCGGCGCAAATGGTCCCTTAATAATAATAATAATAATAATATAAATATATAGATATAATCAATAATAATATGTAGGAATAATGCACATATCATCACACTGAATCAATATGAATAATAATAGAATTAATGAAAATTATAAGTGAATTGGATTAATATTTATGTAAATAATATGAATTAATAATAATAATAATAATAATAATAATAATAATAATAAATATAAGATATCCTTAAATGTAAAGTGTCTTTTTTCACTATATTATAATAGTGATTACTCCATCGGGAAAGATTTATAAAATCTTAGTTTTTATTATGAAGAAATGAATGTCTTTTAATTTTTCGTATATTATTTGCCAAGGTATTAAGAATATAACTAGAGGAAAATATAGTTTTTAAATAGGTACAATATAAAAGAATTAATATATTGGACGTGCTTCCATTAACAAAATGCATTTCACACAAAACAATTAACGTTGGTGTCTATATATGAAGTACTAGCAACTAATCTTATTCTATTATAGTTTATAGTTTATCCAGATGTGATTTTTTTTCGTAATTTATTTACTGTCAAAATGTATCCTAATGAATTTAACCATTTATTTGGAGTCTCGAAGTTAGGAAATTTTCCTTTTTAATTAGAAAAGGAAAAATCTTCATGTATATATATTAATAATTATACGCTGATACTAGAGCAATAAGACACGTATTATATATTATATATAATAGCATATCATGCCATTACATATATATGCACTAGCGACTCATGCACCTCATATAAATATATATACTATATAAGTGTATTTATATAATTATATATTGTTGTTGTATGTGTGTGTGTGTATGTGTCGTTAAATATTTTCGAGGAAATAGGAAAAGTTAAAAAATGTCGAAAGGATGTGCCACGACCTGGGTAACTAGATTAAGCATAGAAAAAATTCTACCAATTAAGGTAAAACACGAATGTTATTTAACTCTTTCGTTTTTCAAAAAATAACAATTCGTTTCGTTATTACTTTGCATGGTGGAAAGGTTATAAGAGTTATAAATAATGGAGCAGTTTTTGGAAAAAAATCAAAGGACGATAGAAAAAGTTTATGACTTTAAAGTGCTTTTAAAAAATATTTCATTTTGTTGTATCAAGAAATAAACTAAAAGACCATAATGTCACGCCTTTGTTTTAATAAATTTATATAATAATTAATGTGTTAAAGATTTATTTAAGAAGGGATTCCAAGAAGTTAATTAATTTAAGTTTGAGAATTATTGGATGGCCATTCTTCTGCAAGCTGTTGGGAGGTAGGAAGAACAGCTGGTTTAAATCAATCAATTAACATCTTAAATCCAAGAAAGGTTTGTTTAAAACTGTGAGAAGGGATAATTATGGATATTTTCAATGCGAGTCAATGCTTAGTACGCTAAACAGTAGCTATAATTTGACTGGATGCTAAATCATATTTAATCTTCTCTATCAAGTGCTACTTAATTAATCTAACACTTACTTGACAATTATCATTTTATATAGTTGAATTGAGATGTACTACAACTTAAATCTAATTATAATAAGTATAGAGATCAATAATAAGACCAATAAGACCAATAATAATTATAAATTGTAAATTATAATTTACAATTTATACTTATCAGATTTATCATACAATTTCTATCTATATTTCAATAAATTTATAAAAAAATTTAAGACACAGAGAGTGTAAGGAAAATTAAATTCAAATAAGTATTCATAACATTTCCTTTTCATAGGGAGGAGTCTCGTTCAATATCTTTTAATTTCTAATAATTTCGTATTGTCTCGAACCGCATTTTTCTCCAAGAAAGTCTGAGGGAGTGGACGGTAAAAAACCGCGCTACCTTCTTATAGGGATTTTGTCTCTACGTCCAAGCATCTTAACAGCGATAAAGATATATTTAGGATTTAATTTCTGTTAAAAAAAAGAGAATTTAATCTAAAAGCTATAATTAATTAAAAATTTATATATTTTTATTTCCATCGTTTTTCGGAAATCAACCAAGTTAAAAATTTTGCTACAGGAAAGGCTTTATGAAAAATAAATAATTTATAATTTGTTATCAATGGATAAATGTGTGAAGTTATTCATGTAACAGAGCCATAAAAGTTTCTCAATCTCTTCACGCTGAGAGAACGGACATATCGGTATCACCAAAAGCGAACGTACCTCATAAAAGTCGTTCTAGACTCTCATCACAGAGAGCCTACTAAACGGCACTCATAAGTCGCTCACCAAAACGAACTAATCATAAAAGTCGTTCATCAAAACAAACGACACATAAAAGTCGTTCAACCAGGTGGGGTGTCAAATGAACGACTTCCTGACTTAACAGATATAAATTTGTTAATCCAATTTGAGTGGGTAAAGTTTTTAAAGTAAAGCTTTTCTCGTTTCAATTACTGTGTAAATTAAAGTTAAATGTTATATGGTTCAATACATGATATGACTGTCTCAAAGCGTGGTTCAAGTCCTATACTAGTTAGCGAAGTAACACTCACGCTTGTCCGAGAGAAAGAATAGAGTTTCGAGCCTCCCCACTATAATCCCGCAAAATGATTCTAGCATTTTTCAATATACATGTGTAAATTAAAGTAATACAATATGCTAACTATAAAGTTATATATTGGGTGGATATATATGTATATATTTCAGTATATATATATTATAAAACGGGGCTCAAATTATAAGAAAGATCCATTAGTGAATAATTAATATTATACATATATGTATATAAGTATATAAGTATACATGTATATATATATGACATTATTAATAAAATATTCCCATACCGTGAGACTATTAAAATAAGTAAAATTAATATATAAAATAAATAAATAATAAAATAAATAAATAAATATAATCTATATATATATATATATAGCATATACATATATATATATATATATATTTATATATATATATACTTCGTAATCTGAGTGTTTATATATGGTTAAGCTTAGTACATATATAATAAATATATTATTTCCAAATATATAGGTATATTGTGTGTGTGTGTGTTTGTTGATTATATAATATATATTATGAATTGCGGTATATCTCTCGCGCATACTAATAGAATTGCAAAAATAAGTAAGGTGTTGATATGTTGCATCCCTTTAGTCCACAGGTCAGAATTCATTGAGGCTGAAGTTATATTTGTAGGAGAGACCGATGCAAGACTTTGTTAATTAGTGTTCGAAATCTGGTTAAGTAGGACTATGCGGTATATAAAAAATATTTTGATTTTAATGGGATATCATTTCTTTTATACCTGTCCATATCCATTATCGCTATCGATTGCATGAATTCGAAACACATTTCATAAAATTGAAGTAATATGTCACTTTTGTTAAAATAAAGTCTTTTCTTGGTAACAAATAAAGATCTTGACGCACCTTGTATAAAATATTAAAAAAAAAGTTTAATAATCTTTATGTACATACGTAAGCTAAACTAAAAAATAACGCTTATTATACGTAACATAACTCTTACTTACCTAACCCAAACTTTTTAATATTGTTAATAAAGTGATGTTTTTTATTTTTCTCACTTATACATCGTTCTCCAATGAAGAATTATCAAAAAAAACAATTTAGTTATAAAGATAATAATTATATCTATAGTTATATATATAGTTATATATATATATATATATATATATATTATATATAATATATATATATATAGTATATATATATATTATATATATATTGATATAGAATCAGATATATAAATAAATAAAATTTCATTTATCGTGTAAAAATACTTATATACTTATATTAATTATATATATAGTACCTAATAATATAATCGTACGCTGTATATGGGGGTTTCGGACCGCTCATCTCACGCTGATGCTTCTAAGCCTATTAGCATAGACTAAGCATTTGTTGGTTTAAGCTATTAGGCGGCGGGCAGCCGTATTTTTCGGCGCGTGTATTGAGAGGTATGACTAGGCCATTTGAATCGGAGATGACCGTCTCTATGAAGCCTAAATAATTTTTGCGCATAAAATGCAATTTAATTATCGAAGCCACACGGTTTTATTGAAAATTCTAGAGGTTCATGAGCAATTTCGCATACATGAGACGGCCTCTTTATTCCTACAATTTCTAACAGTATTTGTCATCATTACGGAAATATTTCGTTGTTGCAGCATTAGCTGAGACGCTACACACACACACACAGCACGCACACACTACACGCCACACTCTGCACACCGCACATATATATATATTATGTTAGTATTGGTATCTTATATTTATTTATATTATTAAAAATAAAATTTAAAAAATTTATAAAAAAATTAAAATATATATCTTATAGTTTTTAATTCGTATAAAATATATTACTAAAATATTATAGATATATAATCGTAGTTATATATTAGTATATGATTAACTTATCTATACTTGTAATTGATATTTATATATAGTGGGTATGACTTAAAGTTTCTTTCTGACGCTAATCGTATTTAGATGTTTAAAATCGATTTTGCGATAATATTGTGTGTAATCGAGTTATAGCCCGAAGATACTCCGAATCTATCAATTTATTCATAAAAAGTAGACTAAGTGACTAGGCATTATATTTCTATTAGTGTAGAGTTATCGTAGCTAGCAGAGGTTATGTGACTATTTTATGGTATGTTATGTTGTAGCGGTAGGTATTACTATGGTTGTTGTATTAATGTAATTTTTTGTATTTATTGATATATATTATGTATGTATGAGATATGTTTGTATATAGTAGTATGGATAGGGGTATAATATAGATCTTGTGTTAGGAGGTGATGTGTTGGTGATAGTATATTGTTTGATGGGTGTAGTTGTTAATGGGGTTGTAAGTGATCTTTAGTTTCTATATTAGTGTATTTGTTATTTGGATGAACGGCGTTTCTAAAATATCTAGCTGTATGTTATGTTAGTGGTGAATTGTGTGGAAGGTGTAAGTGATTGTTATTTTTTTTTACTTGTTTCTTATAGTAGGACAAATCTATAATTTGACATCTCACCATATAATTATGAAAGTTTTGAATGATTTAATAGTAAAAGTTGTTAAGGATTATATATATATATACGTATATACTAATAAGAACCAAGATCCCTTGCAATAGATTATAGTAAGTAAGAGTTGTAACATCCCATATCTATAAGCAACACATCTTATATATATAGGCGTTCACTTGGGCTATATATGATAATTGATATCGACTTATATATATAAGTATAAGTTATTAATTAGGGATTGTTACCATAACAAGAAGTATTATAGGTACCAGATACCGATACTCTTAAATATATGTGTAGGTTGCCGATCACCCAGATACGCGATAAACCGAGTACTTTATTAAATTAGATAATTACCGATAAAATAATGTAACAAGGTAGAACATTTGTGTACTGCTAGTGCAGCTTCAGGGATGAGATTATACCTTGTTACAGACTCTATATCATTTAATTTCTATATTATTTTTAGACCGAGTATTGATTCTCATTTTCATAAATTAAAATAATATGTATATTTGGAGGAATAGTATAAATGGCATATAGATGGATATAAAAATACTGAAGAAATTTCTCATTTATTGGTATTATTCGATTTTTCTATTTTCCCAGTAGAGTGAGTTGAGAGCCTCAGAATTAGCAGTACTTATTATTACGTACTAGCTTTTATGTTTTAAACATATAGTTATAATTTGTAAAAGTAAGATGTCTTTAAATACGTATGCATCGGCCAGTAAATGTGGCAATATTTTTATAAGTGAGATAATTGAATATTATACATCAACTATCTAAATGTAATTACGGTTTTAGATGGAGTATAAGGATAGCTATAAATATAAATACATAAAGAAATCGGGAGTGTGTTGTTCTTATTAGTTCAAGACATGCGACAGAATAGGATTAATATGATATGCTCTTATAAAATAAAGGAGTTAGTAGTGAGTGAGTTCATATTCTAAGGGAAGATATTGCGCATTCTCTTACACTCAGTTACTGGTTCAGCCGCTGAGCACATCAGCCCGCTCTCGTGTCCAAGCTAAAGATGTGAAGGGATCACATCAGAGACATTGGTCGGAAATTTCTCATCGATTTGTCATGACCTATAGCGACAACAAAGCTTGTAAGCTGTTTTCTCTGCTCCTCTCTCGACACTCAGTATTGGTGTTTTGACACGCGGAGTTGTCCTCCTGGTGTGTGCTGTGCTGTAGCTAATTCTTTCAGGGAACTTTTAGAATTTTCAGAACCGTGCATGTGTTTTTCATTGATATTTTTTAATGTTCAACTCGCCCGAATTTGACTTTGCATCACGAAATGGTTGTCTATTATTGATATTGAATGCACGAGACTGGGTGCGGCGTTTAGGATCCCTAACAAATGTGAAGAACACTATTTTTTCTCGGATTTCATTCTGACGGTTTTCTCGTTGCTCAGATGACGGAAGAATTGTGTGTCTGCCAATGCTGCAATCAGGCCAACCTACACTTTTTTTGTTTGAGTTTTGTAAAAGATGAGTAGACAATTTGCATATAGATTTTTTTTTTCGCTGTCTTGCTAAGTCGATGAAATGTTTCCACAGAGAGAGCAGACGTTACGTGTCGAGGGAGAGTAGTACGGATCATTTTTTAACGTAGGATAGTTCTTTGTATTGATAGCATGTAGTTTTTTGGATTATTGCATGGTCCTGATACAATGTCCCAATTTTTCCCATAAAATGTTTTCTGGAATTTTTAAAAAATTACACAACTTCTTTTCGAGCTCACTTGCCAAAAAATGTGTTATTGAATCTGTGAGAGAGAAAGACAAAGAGAGTGAGAGAGGTTTTTTTGAATACTTTTTTGCTATTTTAAACACGTGCCTGTACCATTATATTTGTAGAATGTGTATCGTGACAAGTAGATTGAAACAAAATTATCAATATTCACTCGTTCCGAAAAGAACGGATCCAATGTTAGGTGCTTATCCGGACTTGATATGATTAATATTTTTGATGACCTATTATCATCATCGCTTGTCTCCTCTGTTTAATATATAATTTTCTATTGTGTGCAAGCTATGATATTAGTCGGGGAGATGCATCGTATTTGTTACTTAGAATAATTATTTGTTATACTCAAAGAATTATAGTTTTTGATATAAATTTTTTTAAAACAATTTTTTGTGAAAAAAAGTTTTTGTATCCAATTTTGTGCAAAAGTTATATCCTCATCCTTTAATTAAAGATTCACAGTTACAAATGTCAGATATATCCAGCGGTGTTCTCAGAGATGGTTCCTAATCAGCTTCGATCGAGTATGAATGAAAATTCTACTATCTCAGCATAGGGGGGGGAGGAGGTGGGGGAGAGAGTGTTTGAGGACGAGAGAGCGAGAAGGGACGGGTGGTGGTGTTAGATGTAGATTCTATAAACAAATATCGGTGGAGAGATGGATGCGGCGAGAGAGAGAGTGAGGAGGTGTGCGAGTGTGGGGAGTGAGGGAGGGGACAGTTGTGACTGCGCATCTTTCAAGTTTGATAATCGCAACCCTTCCATTAAGTAATTCTATTATTAGTATAGGAGTGTGAAATCAAAAATGGGCTCATTAGTATACATATGCGAGTCTTTTGAAATTTGAAAGATTCTGCGTGAGAATCAGAGTGACTACAGATCAAATCAGGGCAGAATTCATCGTTCGTGCGTTCGTGATCGGGTATGAACAGTAACAAAATATAACATAATACATTTGTCTCCGCACGATCCCGAATAGACTCAACGTTTGTAGAGGCACACACACATCACAGTAGCGAGTTTGGTGCTCGTATCGGGTCAGGACGTATAATTATTCAAGAAAGTTCCGGGCGCTAAAGAGCACCGTTCCGACAGCTATATGATGCTCATGAGTCTAAAGATAGGGGCAGATGGACACATGTGGTCTGAGAAAGAACCCAGCCTAATACTGGTGAGGAGTCCTGTTCTTCAAATTGCTAAAGAATTAGCCTCAAATGTGTGATGAGTAAACATAAGGCTTTGCAAACTATATGCTTGGCGAGAGCCTGCTCCTATTTGGGATGTTTACATTCCCACCGTACATACGTAAAAATACGCTCTCTTTCGACTGATGAGGAACCGGGGCTGATCAATATTCTGCTGTGCAAGCGACTGAAGGTGAGATAGGGAAACCTTGGCCCATTTTCTGCCACTACATGAAAGGATTCTCTCTGTAAAGGCAGCCATCTCCATGTTTTTCGTAAGGTGCTCATCTCTCTTTCAAGAGAGTGCCACCATTTGAACTTATCTTATATTGCTCTTGATGACTGTTCATCGCTTCTACAGATTTTATGTTCGATAAGGTTCTTGGTGTGAGTGTACCTTTGAGCATGTGTGCTATGAATGATGATGTCAATTGCTGGCAAATTTGTATCGGATATCGCATGTACTTATAAGTCTAACATATCCAAATCCTCATCATCTCAGTAGGTTTTATGTTTGTCACTGAAAAGTCCACCAATACCCTATCAAGCAACATCAGTGAAGTGCCAGGGAGTTAGTAGCATGTATAAAGGTTCGGTCATTTGCGCACTTCTTTTCTTTTGTCACCGAGCAGCCTCTTGTTATGTATCTTTATTTATATGCCTTCTGAACGTGGCTCACCAGGTTCACGAGAGATGTCCATTCTTTGTGTGTAGTTTCAACTCAGCATAAAAGGAATTCAGGCGACTTAGTTAAGAACCTTTCACGCAGTGATCGTATAAAGATGAACTGTATTTAATGTTACTCTCCCAAAAATTTAAACAGTATTCTTATAATATGTCTTCAATATTGATTCGACGATCCATATAACTGGTAAGCGAGGCGAGTAATTAGGAGCCAAGTTACACTCAGCCATTAATTTTAACTGGTCAAAATAAACTCGTATACATCTGATTACAAGGGAAAATGGTCATACTCTGTTCACTATATTAGCAAATACCGTGAGATACGTGTGAGATATTCGATACTAATCGGTTAACCTTCCACTAATATATATATATTATTATTATTATATTAGGTTATATATAGATATTATTATAATATAATTATATTATACATGTATATATATATATATATATTAATTATATAATATATTATATATTATATATATATATATTATATATATAATATATCGTATATAATATATATAATATATATATATACATAGTGAAAATTCTGATGGTTCTTCACACAAACTTTCGTTTCCAACGGAGTACGAAACCGAACCTAAGTTTCCGTATAAATATTTCAATACATATTCATGAGTGCCAAAAGCCTACCCGCTCTTTTGTGGTTAAACTATGGCAACGCATTAGTTAAACCCTTTACATAGATTGCAACTGTGGAATGTTTCATTACTAACACAAATGTATAACACTCTATATAAATTGGAAATTGGCTTTAAGTAGTTATTCAGGAACT
Source organism: Trachelipus rathkii (assembly GCA_015478945.1). Taxonomy (NCBI): domain Eukaryota; kingdom Metazoa; phylum Arthropoda; class Malacostraca; order Isopoda; family Trachelipodidae; genus Trachelipus; species Trachelipus rathkii. Next base: position 50,638 of record JABUQX010014622.1, read on the forward strand.
AGATGATCCAAGTATTGATTTTAGCTACTGAACTGGCAATTAAAAATACTTATATAAAGATATGATTGCAATTTAATAACCCATATTTGTGAGATATGTATAAGATTTACGTTAGCTGAGAAAATTGGTTTTGCAATAATGTAAAAACATGTTCTCAAGCTAGTTTCTGTGCTTTCATTATTCAATTAAAATAAATATAGTATATTATTATTATTATTATTATTATTATTATTATTATTATTATTATTATTATTATTATTATTATTATTATTATTATTATTATTATTATTATTATTATTATTATCTGGGATTTGTAATAATATTAATTATCATTTATAGTATTATTTATTAATATTGTAAGATTAAAGTCTTCAAAAGGGAATACCTTTATTTAATCGATAATTATTTATATTTACTATTTTGTAAATTTTTTATATAACATTTTAATAATTATGATTTATAATTAGTATATATAGTAACTGGTGATGATAGTATAATATATTATTATAATATTATAGATATGTATAGTATAATATATAAGTTACAATAAATTAATAAATATATTATTATATTAATATATTATAGTATATATATATATTATAGGTCTCACTTAATTAATTAACACAATACTTATCAAGTATATGATATTTAACACTTATCACGATATATCACACTACGTGGTCGGGCTAATATCATATATATATTATATATATATATATATTTATGTATACACACTATATAATATAGTTATATTATATGAGTATATATTTATATATTTAGTATTATAGAATGTGTTTTCACACTATGCCTCTTCCATTTTTAAGTCTTTGAAATTCTTGTGCCGCTTATATATATATATGTCATTAATTACTACTACTATATTATATTTTTCCATAGGTACTTACTTTATATTTAAGCGGCTTTAGTATTAATATAGTAAGTATTTATAGTATTTCTGAGTATAGTACTGCACTACACGCCCTATACGCTGATCATTATAAATAATGCAATACACCTCACACCACCAATTTGTTAACTAACCCTATTTTAAACTAGTTTGTGGCATCATTTCACTACAAAATAGTGTTAACAACTACAGATTTTTTACTCTATAGAAACTATAGGTTATATATATAGTTAAAATTATATATTTATAAAATTATATAATGATACATAATATATTAGTGACGTTACATAGTATAGTTCTCAACCGTATGAGCTGATTATAATTTGAGAGAGAATTACAACTTATAGGATTTAATATGTTAAATTCAAGTTTTTAGTATGTTAAAATATATATGAAGTACATAGTTTAGTCACTACTGAGTGAGTTATTAATCCGCATATTATGTTTATTATATAATTCAATAGTATTTAATAAGTTATTGAGTGATATTATATATTATATTAGATATATTATATTATATGAATATATATATAGTAGGTGTGTTATTATTACATTATACATAAATAAACCTATACTATATATAGATTTTATATTATAAAGTATATATAGATATATTATGTATATATATATTATTAGAAAAATGTATGTTATATATAATAAATTGATATTATATATGATAATATATATAGTATATGAACTTATATTATTTAATTATTATATATATTATATATATATAGTATTTGTAGTATAGTATATGATAATATATAGTATATAATCTATATTAATTATATAATTATTAATATTATTATATTAATATATTATATTAGTATATATATATTATATATTATTAATCTATATATAATATATATATATATATTATTAGTATAAAGTTATATTATATAGTTAATATATAATTATATGAATATAATATTAATAAGGTTATATATTATAAGGGTATATTATAGTATTTTATTATATATTTTGTATTCATATTAAGTTAGTAAAAATAGGTTATTAGTATATATATAGTATATATATAGTATTAGTTAGTAGTATATATTATATTGTATAGTATTATGACAAAAAATAATATATGTATTTAAAAAAAATTAAAAGTAATATATTAATGAATAATAATTTATTATGTAATAATTTGAATAATAATATAAATAATAATTGGATAATAATAATAATAACAATATAAATGAATAATAATAGAAATAGATGAATAATTAATAGATAATAATAATATATAATAAAAATAATCAATAATCAGTAATATATATATTAATAATTAATATAATAATGAATAATAATAATAATTTAAAAATTTATAATATAATGAATATAATAATAATAATATAGTATTGGAATAATGATAATAATAATAATTATTGTTAATAATAATATTAGTATCAATAATAATTAATAACATAATATTAATAATTAATAATTATATTAATATATAATAATAATAATAGATTAATTAATAATAATATATAATAATAATAATAATAATAATAATTTAATAATGATAATATATATAATAATATTAATTAATAGTTTTCCCAATCAATTTAACTGCCTGACGAACATCGTTCTATTCCTTTTCATTCTCAGATAATAAGTGCAACGCCTCAAAATTTATATATATATATTATATGATTTATATATGATTACTATAATATATATATATATAGTTGATATATATTATATATGATATATTATAGATAAGTATATATTTATTATAGTATGCATATACATATTAGTATATAATAGTTATATTAAGTAAATATATTGATTTACTAATTATACAAGCTACAGAAATAGGCTGAATATTAATTTGTGTTTGGAGGGATTTTAGTAACTGCTTTACTTGAAACTAGAGCACTTAACGGTAGATAAGACGATTGCGCGAAGTTAATAAGCTTTGAACTTGTTCCCGTGGCTCTTTGGAAATACAGAAATACATTCGGATGGTTGCTTATATATGATATATTATTATTATATTATATATATATGTAAGTAAAGAAAGAGTATATATTTAGATATATAGAGATATATATATATATATATATAGATAATATGAATGAACGTATATAGAGATGTATACTATATATTGAAGTGGACTCGGTTTCTGATACTCTCAGTATATATAATATTAATATAATTTAAATGAATTACTAACGCCATTGAGCAAGTTCAATTCACGATGGCGCTTGAATTAATATACCGTTAATTCTTGTATTTGAATAAAATAGACAATATGAAAATGCTAATTGGAGTAAATTATTAGTTTTAAGATACTTATTAATTTCATTTCATCAAGCAATAGTTTAACATAATTTTATTGTACTTGTATGATATTGAAATACCGTCTTCTTATTCTCATCCGATTAACTAATTTATATTATCCAACGTATAGAAGAGTACTATTGAACTTGTTGTCTGAGGCGTTCGGTAGTAAGACAAAGGTATGCGATGTTGGTGTGGGACGAACTGGGCGAATAGCTTTTATTGATAAACTTGCCCAAAGTTAAAAAAAAAATAAAAAAAATATAAAAATAGGCGTACTTTGAAGATTTTGAATTTAGTTATTTGTATAAAATAAGAGAGAGAGAGAGAGAGAGAGATGAGAGAGAGTAGAGAGATTAGAGAGGAGAGAGAGAGAGAGAGAGAGAGAGGAGATGAGAGAGAAGAGAGGAGAGAGAGAGAGAGAGAGAGAGAGGAGAGATGAGGAGAGAGAAGTAGAGAGATAGAGAGATGAGAGAGAGAAGAGAGAGAAGTAGAAGAGAGGAGAGAGAGAGAGAGAGAGAGAGTTATGGGTTAAATACATTAACGATTTTTTTGTTCATATATGTTTATAAATAAGTGTTAAATGATTTTTAATCATAAATTCAAAAAAAAAATCTAGCAGGGAAAAGTCAATATAAATGCATTACTTACTGCGAACGCGAACGAGTGTGGAAACCTCTCATTAAGTTTAAGTTTTTACATACGCAGCTGGTGCGTTTGTTACTTTAAAAATAATAATAATAATTAATTAGAATAAAAATAATAATTAATAATAGATATATAATAAAAATAATAAGTAATAATAATTAAATAATAATAATAATAAAATAGATATATTAATAATTATTAATTAATAATAAATAATTAATACTAAATTAATAATAATAATAAATATACTAAATTAATAATGAAATATAATATATAGACAATAATAATCCTTATTAATAATATAAATAATAATATATATAATAAGTAAATAATAATATAATATATATAAATAATCAATAGTAATAATAATAATAATATTAATTAATAGTGTATTGAAGGCAAAAAAATCTTCAGAGCATGCTTTCGGGAAAATCATTTTTCAGTCTCAATGATTCAATTTAGTGTATTAAAGTTAGTTCTGCGCTTAAAGCGTCGGAAATCAGATTCTAACATATATGGTTAACCAATAATAATAAAAATAATTAATAATAATAATAATAATATAATAATATATAATAATTAATATAATAAAGAAGTGAATAATGGATATAATAGAATAATAAAATAATAATAATGAATATAAATTAATAATAATAATAATAAATTAAAATAATAAAATATAATAATAATAATAATAATTATTAATTAATAAATAAGTAATAATAATAATAGTATTAATGAAATAATTATAATTATATAATAAAATAAATAATATATATAATAAAAATAATAATAATAATAATAATATAAAATTAGCTTGTGGAGGTTCAATCTGAAGAATCAGATTAAAGATAACTTTTCCGCGCCGTTTAGAATAAAAAATGCATCTTGAAAGGACTTCACTTTGTTAGTTAGACATTTAATTCATTTAAAAGAAATATATATTATATATTATATATATATTATATATATATATATACGTATTAATTATATATAGTATTATATATAGTTAATATATATAGTATATATATATATATATATATATATATATTAGTATATATATTAATATATATAAAGTATATATAGTTATTATATATACGTATATATATTATTATATGGGATATGTTTATTTATTATGCCTCTACTATATATTAATGTTAATATTATTATGTGTCCTATCACATTATTATATATAATTAACGGTTATATATACGGTATATTTATATAAAAGGGCCCTATTTTTTGATATTTCGATTGTAACAATCTATCTAATATATATACATACTAACGCTGGCAGCAGGTTTACGACTCACACATCACATAATATACAACATATAGGCCCGATATATCTAATATATATGACAGTGACTATAATATATAATATATATATGATATATACCTTATAGATATAATTATGAGTCAGAGTATATTTATTTTATGCCACCAGCGGTAAATATTATTTTTTTCTATATGAGTACCTCACTCAGCATTGATAGATCGGTATTATATATATATTAACTATATATAATAAATACCTTTATTACGGTATGGAGCATTAGATATATATTAGTCAGCCTTATTATTGATATCTTAAGCTACTTAGATTATATTATACATATATATATATAGATTATATTTATCGGTGATACCTATTAGCGACTCATTAGGTCAAGGTATAGCGATCATGATATATATATACGCAATTATACAAAAATATTTCACTTAAGCTCAAAGGCGCTTATATAAATAATCTATATATACGTTAACAGTTAATTATATCCTATATCCGTTATATATAACGGCTAATACTCTATAGTTCACATATAGTATACACTCATAGTACTACTTATACTCAGCCTTAATTCATAATTACTCTAATATTATGTTACTCATATATATATGTGTCACACTGCCTTTATTAATATATATATTATATTATATGATATATATTACACATCTAGCGTATAATGAAGCCTATAGGTACATTGTACTCTCATATATATAGTAGCTCATAATATACTTAAGATACCGTGCTGGCTATAGCATTAATTATCACGTACGTATATACCTTATTATTAAGTATTTATGTATTATATACACATATAATATCACCTATATAGTATATATATGCAATATCTACAATAAGCACTCAGTATACATACCTATATATGATATATATACAGACCTTTGATGTACTAATCTCATTTACGCAGTCAGTAATAGTACTTAGATAGGCCATTATACTCATACTGGTAATGAGAGTAGAGTGAATATCTGTGCTAACAAGGAGTATATAATATATATTATCACTTTTATAAAATTTATACTAACAATATTATCACACATATTACTATCAGTAATTTGTACAGCAAACGCTAGTTATTTATTATAGTTGGGCCGTCATCTTTGATGAAGTCATCTATATTTGATATTATATATACTCTATTATATACTATTATATATTTATATATAGATTATATGACGATTATAGATTTACATGACTTTGAGATATGACTCGAGTTAATTTATATGATACTAATGACCTATCTAGATATATTCAATTATATAATAGCACTCGAGCCTATTACCTATAAGGTGATATATATGAATATATTAGTATATTTAGTATATATAAATATATTATATTTATATATATATTGTATATATATAAGTACGCAGGTAGCAAGTGTACCGCCTACTATACAGTATATCTCAGCATATAGTGATAAGGAAGTAATTACGGGCACTATAATATATACCTTGATAGTATACTGGCGACCGTAGTATATTAGCTCCACACTATATATATATGATATTATATATATTATTATATATATATATTATATATATATACTGATAGTAAACAGTGATATATATATATGAGTATAATAATATATATATATTATGTATATATATATATACCACTACTCACGGGGGTAAAGTAGTAAAAATATATATATATATATACTTAGTTATATATAATATATATAGTATATATATATATATATATTAGTATTTATATATATATATATATATATATATTATAGTATGATTATATATATATTACATATTAATATATATATATTTATATTATCATTACTTATAAAAGCAGTTTTATCGCAAGTAGTAATTATTATATATATATATCATTATTTCTATATATAATGATTATCATTATTATAAGAGTATTATCATTATATAATATATATATATATGCTTAGATTATATATATATTAATATAATATATATATATTAATTATTATTCATAACTATTAATTTCATACGTTCGTTTACAATTACTTATTTTTCTATTTTAATTAGAGTAATACACTTATTTTCTTTGTCTGTATTAGGTATTAAACTATATAAACATAAGCCTTTTCGAACCTTACGAGTTTGAATGACAGTAAGTTTAATTAATTAATAAAAAAAATAATAACGTATATGTATTATAAGTTTATAAGTACACATATATATTATAATATAGTATATATTATTTAATATGCAATGTTAATGTATATGTTACTTATAATACTTTTTACTATTAATACATATCTTATTTATAGTATTTATTAAATTATATAGTTTGAAAAAATTGTATGTATATGTGATTATATAACATAGGGACCTAATAGTAATACTAATATAATATATAATAAGAAATAATACTAATAAGTTGGATATGATATAAATATAAAGAAAAAAAATAATGTTTATACATTTTTATTTTTACTTACACTATATAACTTATATATATAGTTATACAGAAAATTATTATTTAATATAATATAAATACATGTGATAACAGTTATATAGTACATTTATATTAGTTAAGAGGCTCAGCTATATAATATTACAGATGTATTATAAATATATTCTAAATATTATGAAGGTTGATTATATCCGTATTAATATTTATAGTAATCACCTAGGGGGATCAAATTGAATGCAATATTTTTATCCAGTGATTATAAAAGGACTAATTCATAATAGTATATATATATAGGATAGTATATAGTATATTATATATATATATATATAGTAGTACTATATATATATATTTATATAATATATATCATATATATATATATATTTTATATGTATATGATATTATTATTATATATTAGTATATATATATATTATTATTATATAGTATTAAGTAATATAGTAGTATATTATATATATGATATATATATAGTATATTATATAGTAGAATATATATATATATTATATATCTATATAGTATATATATATATATATATTATATATATATAGTATAGTATATTAATATTATATATATTAGTCTATATATGATATAATTATATATATATAATATACTTGTAGTATAGTATATTATATATATATATACGTATATATTATATTATAATATGTAATATGTATGTGTATATGATATGATATATATATATATTAATAGTATATAGATAGATTATATATATTATTATAATATATATATATAGTATTGATATTATAGTATATAATTTAAAATATATATATTAATATTATATTATATTATAGATATATATATATATATATATATATATATATAGTATATATATATATTGTTATATTAATATATATTATATATATCATATATATATATATATATGTAATTAATATATTATGATATAGTATATGATATATATATAATATTATATATATATATTTATATATATATATATATATATATATATATATATTTATATATATATATATAATATATATATAAATATATATCAGTATATTATTATATAAGTAATATATATATATATATATTATATATATAATAGTATATACTTTTGTTTTTACATGTATATCTACATATATAGTGATAGTACTAGCTTTTAGACTCATTATATAGTTTAATATAATACACATATTATATATAGGGGCTTTTAAATGACTTTATAGTATATTTATTATATATATATAATATATATTTTATTTACATTGAGGTATGTGAGGGGCATTTTAATGCTCATGACATTTATTTTATTAGCGATTTACATACCTTAAAGCGGTAAATAATATATCTAAATATATATATATCAAGTATATAGTAAGGTGTAGCCTATTATATTAGTATAAGCACCAATATGATATATAGGAGTATAATGATATGGGTGAGGTAATATTAGTATATAAGTATATACTTATTTTATTCTATGATGGCCTGTATTTAGGGAGCTAGGGCTGGTTATGTACAAGTTGCTACTCTTATTTTTTAAGAACAAATTTTAGTAATTAAAACATACAATAAAAGTTAAATATATATAAAACTGTTTGAGATTTTAATAACATTATGCAAATCGCTTATAAGAACACTGCATAATCTACAATATATATTAATCAGACAGCTATACATGAACTAAAAAGTCGTAGTGGCTATTTATAGCTTTGCACTCCCTCCATATCGTCATAGTTTAACCTTGCATACGCACGTAGAGTAGCTAAAATAAAATATATTCCATAGCTGCAATGATATAGGGGCTTTATACTTATATAGTTTTACGGCTTTAAGCTCACATTATTTACAAGGGGTGAGGTGAGCAATGCTCCCGCTTTATCGTAACTCTGTAATTTTTTTAAATTTTCTTTCGAAACCATGTTTCGCTTGCAAAATTGAGAATCGTAGAGTTTTAATATATAGATATATATATACCGGTTAAAGATTATACAATATATAGAGTGATAGTTTTATACTCATATAATACATACCTTTATATTGAAGGTGATGGAGTATATTAAGTATAATAGTATATATTATATATATATATATAAATAGTATTATATATATTACTATCTAGTATTGGGCCTGATATAAATTATTATCAAAAGCTCGACAATTTCAAATAGTTTTCACCCAGGAATAATGAATATTGTATTCTCTATCTCTTTAGATAATCCGACGCATATAGTGAATATTACTAGCTTTCTGTTTTTTATGCTGTGGCTATTACATATAGCGACATGTGAGCGTAATAATTCTAAATATAAACATATTAATAGTCTAATATACAACCTATATATAATGACTTATATATATATACCCTACTACTACTTTAGTACTGGGTATTTATAGGAAGATATACTGATTTTTACACCAATCTTATCTATTATATATGATTACTGTTATATTACATAAATTGAGTATATATTTTTTTATACCTAGTACTTCTTAGAGGTAGCTATTTATTAAGTATACTATAATAATAGGTCATACTTGATTAGCACTTGTTAATTATAAAACGTTTAATATATATAAATTATTATTGTTAGATATATATGTTATATGGTATATAATAAATTATTATATATTATATGCAATATATATAACTATATATATATTATAATTAAAGATATATATTTACTATATATAAGGTACTAAATACGTATCAATATAAGTACCATTAGAAAGCATATATATTATATATAGATATTACTAAGTATAAATATATATTATCATATATAAAAAATGAGTGCTTTATATGCGCTAAAACACTAAATAGTATATAAAGGGGTGGTGAAAATTACCGATTAACACGCTACGTTGATCAATTGGTACTATTTCTCGATATTATCGAGTTTGCAATTTGTCTTCTTAGAGATGTAAAAAGTGTCCAACTGGAGGAGTGCTCCCATTAGACTCAGTCATTGTTTTATTGTCTCCTATATTATTAAATAGACTCATTCTTAAATATTGAGTACTTGATGCCACACTCTTCGTGATATATATATATGCATAAGTATGTTAAACGGAATAGGCATATGACTTTAAAACATAAACATCCAATGGAAATAAGCCAATAATATATACTTGGTGCTTATATGTACCACACTCTATCCTGTTTTTTGCTTACAGAGCACTCTTGATCGGGCATATCTTCAAGAAAGTCATATATAGATTGTGATTTATATGGCTTATCTATCATCGCATTGGTAATCCAGCAGTCAAGTATGTATCCAAGTTTACTTAATCCTAATGTTTTAATATATAATCTTAACTCTATTAATGTTTTTTGAGGTATTTGTTTTAAATATCTTTGTATGTGATTTTTATTTTTATAAAAAATATATCGCTATTAATTTATTTATATATAAGGTTTAAAAATCCATTCTAATCAAAATTTATAACTTATAATTAAAATTTTATAATATTTAGTACGATATTAATTATTTTATATATTATGTATTTATATATTAATAGTTATACTCGAAAGATATCAAGTGAAGAAAAGCTTATTATTTATATTGATTTATTTTATAAATATATAGACCTTATTTTTTCTATTTAATATTTATATATAAACACTCAATCGCAGTTATTTTAATATACTTAATAACTAGTAAGTTATGTATTATACTTATTATTCACATAATAGCGTAAGATATGCACTATAGTATTATAAATAGTCAGTTAACCGTGATCAGTTAAATTCTTATAAAAGTAATGTCCAATATGTAGTTAAAGTAAATATAACTAACAACTATAACATAGTTATACAGACTACATAACAGCGAATATACAGTCACACAGCTATAATACACCTACACTAATCAATAATACTGATACCCTACCCGTAATAATAATTATAGAAGCTAGGCAGCACAGCATTTACTTCATCGATTATATTATAACATACACATCTCCAACTAGTGACTATGTATCATAAAAAAAATCTATAATAATACTAATACATCTACTATATTATGATACATAGTATATTTATACTACTTAGAGAGCTATTGACTAATGCATTATGATATATCATTTTTACACTTTTATATATAGTGAGTATACTATATTGCAGCATATATAGTATAATATAGTCGGGTTATGTGTTACCACACAGCATTTTCACTGATAGCAGTCACCATACACAACCATTAGAGTAATATATTTTTATAGCGATCAACACACAAACTGTAGCCACATATAGCTTTATATAATTAAAACTATATACTATAATTAAAGCTTTAACTACTATTAAAGTATAAAGTCTATTATAAATTATATTACTATATAAGCATGAGTTACACATTATGTATCCCAGCTAATAGTAATAAATCACAGTAAATAAAAACATAGGTACATTTTGGTACCTAATTAAACACTTACATATATTTAGCAACTTAATCATCACATATCTCATTATATACACACACACACAGAATTAATTTGCACATTGAAATTACGATCTGGTAATATACTGTACTATACTCACGTAATCACATCAAGATTTACATTATATATTATACATTATATTATCATATTAATAGTATATATATTTTATATAGATATATAACTATATAAATAAAAAAATCACAGTATTTTATTTATATATTTATCTAGTAATGACAGTATCATTCTGGGCAACACTTCGAGATTATATTACAGCGACCTCCAAACCAAGACGAAAATATTTATATAAGTTGTACACATTATAATATAATATACTCATTGAGTAAAATATATATTATATTATTAAAATCCATGATTATTATTAATTATTAAGTTTAATATGTACAATATATATATTATATAGTATATATTTGAAATTTTTAATCTATATTATTTTACTAATATTAATCAACTAAAGCCATTTTAAAGAAAGGGCCAGTATATAGCCTAGCACTATAACTAAATTAAATTATAACCTGCTTTTAATATATGATCATTCAAAATTAATTATTATATATTATATTTAATCAGCCTTATAGTCCTGTTAATAACTATGTATTATATATTTATTTTATTTATTTATATCACATTTAATTAAATTATATATATATATACATTTTTAAAGATATTATATTAATAGAATTAATACATTAATATATATAATATAAAGCATAATATACTTAATATACAAGGTTTTATTACCAACTAAATAGATATATAATTAATATTCAAAAATATAATTTAACAAACAATTTAATATTTAAATATTTTAGTCATAAATAAATGTTTATTAAATAGAACTTCTATGATAAATATGTAATTATTAATCTAGTATCTTTAAAATGAGTATCGCCACAAAAAAAATGTTATTTATTATAACAAATTATTATCTAATTTTCCTTAAGTGTATTCATATATATCATTGAATTAGAGTAGAACAAAAAGAAATATAATATATTAGTTAAAATAGTAAAGACTTGTGCATAATTAGTAACGTCATGAGTTTAATATATTCTTAGTATATATTTAATACTTATTTGTATTATAAATATATATTATCTATGTGGTAATATAGAATTAATATATCCTATAATTTATAGTCTTTATGTACTGTAAATAAATAATTAAGATAATGGTTATTATTTTATTAATAGAATAATTATAAATACTTTATAAATTCTATAAATATTATTAATATATAAGATAGCGATGAAAGGGAAATGAATGAATAATATTATTATTTCAGCCAATCTGTCATTGATCAAGATTCCGGTAGTTTGCAAAAGAGATACTTGGAATATATCGACGGAAGAGTGGGGCTTTATGAGCTGAGCCGTAGACCTGGAGTTAATGATAGCTATCCATGATTCTTAATAAGTCACTTATAAAAATTACTAATATTTATAGGTATAGATACAGAGATTGAAGTCATATCCCAAAATATAAATGAAATGAAAATGAGGCACAGATATCATTAAAAATCATTATCTATTAGATTAGTTAAGTAAAGTATATCAATAGATGTAACTATGATTCATGCTCAAGAAAAAAGTGATGCACCACGTAGGCAGCCAACTAAATAAATTAGACCTATCTATATACCATTCACGCACATAGAGTGTACTATGACCAGTGTAATGGTACACAACTTACTCATTTGTTCTTACATATTTAGTATACTATTTAAGATCTACTTAAAATAGAGAGCTAGGCATCTACATAGTTGATACCTGATTAGAGCTCTTCACTAGAGTCTGGTGTTGGAAGAGCTTAGGTTTAGTACAGAGGCGTTATTATAGGAATTGGTGTATTTAGGGCTGAGAGTAGTATGTGTGAGCATAGGTTGATTATAGTTTGATATACTTAGTAGTACTATAGGTATGATAAGGTCTGTGTGTAGGATACTTAAGTTGTGTTAGGATGATAATAGCCCCTATCGGTAGTTAAGGTATATAGTTTATAGGTTATTAAGTTTAAGTATGGTTAGGTATTTAAGGTTAGTTGATAGGCTAAGGTATTAGGATAGTAGTTATGTGATACTACTTACTAAAAGTGTACAATAGAGCTACGAAATATTAATATTGATCATGAATACTCAAAGGTTTAAAGATATTACAATATAGTGAGCTATGACCAGTGAGAATAGTAAAAAAATATTAACTTAGTGGCAAAAAATTTGAGTACTACCAGTGGAGTTGGTGCTTCGTCCAAATTGTTGTGTCTATTCGTTGTTTGCGTATGGATTCTTGCTGCTACGTTGATTGTTAGCCGTAATGATGTTTATCTCAGTATGTTGTTCATTAATATTTACCACTGCTGTGAGTACAACATACTGCCTCCATGTGTCTGTTTTTAAATTGGAGATCTCCTAAGTATCATTAACACTATCGATGGAGATCTTTTGTTGTGAATTGCGCAAACCTAAAGAATACTTTGATCATTATATCTAGACTAATAATATAACCAAGACAATTGATGATGATATTAGCTATAATAGTATCTGTCAAACAATAGGGTTATTATGGATTACTTACGGCTAGCCATGTGCCGTATTAAAAGTCACATGTAGATTTACCAGTATAACTATATATATCCTTTATATAATCAACACAAGTACGTATATACGATCAAATTTTCAATGGAAGGATTCTCGCCTCCTAAATTAGTTATTTGATAAAATAAGGCAATCACTGATAACAGTTATTCGTCTGACATTTATAATTATTCGTAGAATGATGAGTTTCATACTCTTGTATTTTAAATTTTAGATAAAAACAAGTTACTCTTAATTAGAAAAGCAAAAAGGATAAACGATGGGATGAATCAAGAAGGCCATATCAACAATCTATATAAAAAGTCCACAGTACACTATTATGCATAGAAAAATAACGAGAATTGTTAAACTAAACTCCTAAACAATTACTTACGCCATTCATTCTCAAACCATCAAAACGTATAACGACAGCAGATATCAATATCATAAGAAATAATCATGCCTACCTCTAGAAAATTAACTATAATACATCACTCTACATCTCATACTTTCCATTCTCCTGCTCTAATCTTACTTACAATAATTAGTAATAAATAATTACATTTTAATTAGGGGTTTATAATTAGTTAATATATATTATAATTATCATAATTATTATTTTATTATGATAATTGTATAATTAATTATATTATTATTATTATTATTTAATTATTATTTAAGTTATTTTAATTATTATTATTATTATTATTATTATGTATTATATTATTATAACTATATTACTTTATATTAAACATTTTTCAAGTTTTGATTTTAAATTGGCAAAATGAAGTTTATACATCTTATTGTGTGCAAATTGGTTTATACAACAAA
Organism: Trachelipus rathkii; assembly: GCA_015478945.1. NCBI lineage: Eukaryota > Metazoa > Arthropoda > Malacostraca > Isopoda > Trachelipodidae > Trachelipus > Trachelipus rathkii. The sequence continues at coordinate 66,052 of JABUQX010014622.1, forward strand.
TTGATATATATATATAGTCATTAATTGGTACATAATCGTAAAATCGATCTATTATCATCCAAATATACTATCAAAAATCTCCATATCACCCTGAGGCCATAGTAAATACAACTTCCCACTTTGTGGAGCAGTGAGCACTTGTCCGTGTCTTGAGCCACTTTGGCCTTTCTTTTGCCCGTTTAACTAATACATAGGCATAATTTAGTAATTTGGGCTCTTTGAACCTTTTCTTCGAAATTTGTTGAGAACACTGTCGCCCGGTATGGTTATATATTGGGAGGAACTCTTGCACTCTATTTCTTGAGTAACCCGGGCTAGTTAGGTGAGAGCAAATCTTCGTGATTGTTTAGAGATAATTTTCCGGAACTCGATTGGGTTTAATCTGGAAATGAGAATACACACGATGTTAATAGTGGTGAGATGCTCTACATGATCTCAATTTGTGAGAACACCAAAATTTTTGCACGAAATGCACACACACACCGAAATTTGTGAGTAACCACACGGAAATTTTTCTGTAGAGATAGGCAGTTGACAGAACGCTCGGATGTGTTGTGAGATACCGGGCTCGGATGTTGTTTTTGAGAACATCATAATAATTTTTTAGTAAGAACACCAATTTTTTCGATGCGAACCATTTACTATTCTTAATCGTATGATACAATTTTGAAGAACCCATAAATTTATTGAGTAACCTATATCTTATTTTTGAACCTAATATATTTTTTAGAGGAACCCTATAAATTTATTTTGTGAGTGAGCTAACACCTTTAATTTTTGCACAACCAACTATTCAGCAAGAAGGTGATTTCGCCAAAGGTACGGATTGGCTCAGTTCAAGCAACCGAATTGTACATGTTCCTACTCATAACTTAATAATTTTTATTATTTCTGACCATACGCATTTGATCATCCATATTGAGTCAAATTTTGGCCCACCCTAATTATTTTTGGCTCAACCCTTTAGGATTTATTAAGAGCAATTGAAATGTCTTTGAATTTGAAAAACTATAGTGCGTTGTGATCCATCGTCACTCACTCTCTCGGCGTGAGCGCGAGCGAGAGAGAGTGTGAAATACTGTACACAAACATTATATACTTATACTGTACAACAACAGAATAGTCGAGATTTTTAATTAACAAAAATAACGGGTGCACACAGATTTTTACTTCAGTGCAACAACAATCAGATATTACTTTACCACACTGAACCTTAATCTGCTCGTTGTTTTCGACAGAGTTTATACTTATCTACACAAAACAACACAACACACACACAGATGATTTACTTACACTATCTCTACCAACAATTTCATTACTGCTACTGCTACGAACACTAGATTTTACGTATACACACAACGACAGATTTAACTTACTGACACATACACAACCAGCCATTACCTTGACACACTAAACATCAGCAGGCACGCCACTCAGATTTTACTCTATACAGCTTCACACCAGATTTTCTTATCTCACAACACACGAGATTTATTACATTTGTGCAGTCACAGCGATGATTTACTTACCACTCTATCAGCTACGTAATGCGACGACCTCCGCGAAACTTGTTAAAAAACTGCGGCCCCACGATCGACGAGCACAGATTGTAAGTACTGCACACAGCTCAGGAATAATTAACTTACAGCTCGAACTATGTCAATATTCCACTGTGACGACATATATCGCAGACCTCTAGATAATGTAATATCACACTATCAGGCGTTATCCCCGACGAATGATTACAAACGCAATATAACAAAAGATTACTGGTACATGCTGAGCAACGACAGTTTATACTTATCATCAGAACACAAAATATACATTACATAGGTTGGCTCCCACTACTCGTAAATATAACTATAACGACCTATCGAACAAGCGATAATATTAACTTGAATTAAAATCATCACAACTCAACACAGATTATAAACTTTATACACATCACATAACTAACGTTATCTGAAAAAAAAAAAAAAAAAAAAAGAGGGTTCTCAAAAATTTAGGGTTCTCAAAGATTCACGCACGTTAAGAATACCAAAAAGGCTCTACAATTAAGTTACTAAATAAGGTGGGTTCTCAAAAAATTAGGGGGGCAAAATAGGGGGGCTAGAAGCTATTGTTAACTTGAGACAGCATCACAAGATTTACTTTACTCGATACGAGAACCAGAATTTCAACCTACTTATTTTACATCTCGACACACAAGAGGGTTTACCAATATATAGACACGATTTACATATGAGTACCAGACACATGAATAATTATCTATACACCAGTGTTTGGCACTAAAATGAACCAGGGTCAGTCAGCTCAAATTATAAAGAGTCTGCGAGTGTCAAGCAACAACGGCACCGGTGAACTTCCATTTACCACCTGTGGGTGTCCGGAATGGCCCTCCTACTACTAGTGTAATAAACTCTAATAGTTGAAAAAAATATTTGGAGAAACAGTATACTTACGGAGTATGTCACCATCATACTGATCTCAACTACAGTAATATAAAAATTAAACTTTTCTCTTAATTTGGTAATTTCAATTCACTTCTGAGTGATCTATACCTTTATCACTCCTACAGACGAACACACAATAGGTATCTTCATAATGCTTTTGTATTACAATAACAAATACTGTTAGCACAGCATTTAAACTTGACACATCACGATTGAGAGATGTCACCTTTAAACAACATCGTTAACTCTTATACAATCATTATCACACAATTAGACATACACAACTACCTATCACAGAATTCACATCACACACATATCTATCACAAAACTAATAGACACACAACTAATCACAACAATGATTATATTTCGGCACGTGCTCACATTAACACCGAAACCAAAAAATTATCCTATGAGGTCAACTAATAGTGAACTTAATTCACTAGAGCACTATATAACGTATATATTGTGAAAGGTTTATGGAACATATTAGAGTAATGAAGTTTCTCTAACCCTTTTCGTATAATCAATACGTATAAGTCGAGAGAACTATTTTCTAGTCATCTGTAGATTCATAAATTCCATACCATTTAGTGTTGTATATTCTATTTATAATGATGTTATAATAAGATGATTCTATCGCACTATGTTTACTAAGGTTTAGCTCAAGGTAGAAGTTTGTCATAATTGAGTGAGATGTTACCATTATTAGAGATGCCAAAATGTATAGATGCCAAAATGAAGTTGACATCAAATAGTAAGTGCCAAGGTGCAGTAGCACTATAATAATGTAATAATAATATTAATAATAATAATAATATAATTTGAAAGTTTTGTAACTAATCATTATTTGCCAAAAATTTATTATTCAACAGGTAAAATTTTTTTGTAATCTAAGTGATTTTCTTATCTTATTTCGAAACAATGTCGAAACAAAATGAATTTAAAAACCCCTTGGGCAAATTTATAGCATGAAAGAAAACATACTGATGATTTGAAATCTATGTTTATCAGTTCAGCACATGGTTAATGTAGATGACAGATACGAGAGGTTTTTCAATTTAAGAAGAAAGATGAAAGACAAAAGTTTCAACTTTGTTGGGGACAGGATTAATATGTAACTTAATTTGTGGTATGTGACGTATGTCATAACACTTTTGAAGTGGAAAATGTTGCTTGAAATGGTTTACGCTATCGGAAATAACACTGGTCAACAAATTTAAACTTTTTTTTTGTTAAATGAAAGTGAATTACATTCTTATAGTATTTTTTGTGCTGATTACATATAATTTAAAACTATTTTTCTATTGCTATAGGTTTACTTGGTAGTAATTAAGATATTTTGTAGAAAAAGGAAAACATTTAAAAAGGTAATATAATAATAATAATTTGCATGTACTGAATACTGACCCTAAAATCTATTTCTTTTTGATTTTCTGTTGTAGCTGGCTACAGGTAGATTCTTTTTTAGATTCCAGCAGAAGTCAGCTAGCATTTTT
>JABUQX010014622.1:75000-80000 GCA_015478945.1 Trachelipus rathkii
CAGATTTTTACATTGTAACAAATTACTTAGAAAATGAGAGAGAAGAAGAATAAATTGTATTTATGTTTTATGGATTTGTAACAGGCGAATGACAGGATTAATAGGAAAGCTCATTGGCAGGTGTTAGTGATATATGGTGTTGGTGGTACCCTTCTGAATGGAATCAAAAAAGTATGTATGACGATAGTAAAGCATGTGTAAGAATAAGTGGAGTCAAAAGTGGCTGTTTTAATATTAATAGTAGAGTGAGGTGTGGATGTGTTATGTCTCCTGGTTATTTCATTTCTATATAAATGGGGGTTATGAAAGAATTAAAGGTGGCGGTTGCAAGGGAAGGTGCTAGACTGATAGAGAATGGAAGAGAGTGATGCGTGCCCTGTTTATTGCATGCGGATGATTTGGTTTTGTGCGGTGAATCTGAAGAGAGTTTGAGAAGATTTTTAGAGGGGTTTGGCAGGGTGTATTAAAGGAGGGGTTTGAAAGTAAATGAAGATAACAGTAAGGTTATGTTAGTGAGTTTGGAGAAACCGCTCTGTGAAGTTATGTTAAATGGTGAGCAACTGGAACACGTATCTTAGTTTAAATATTTACGATGTATGTTGGATGAAAAGGGAACCGATAATACAGAGTGTAGTATAAAAGTTGTTAATGGAAGGAAGGTGGCTGGTGCAATTAAATCCTTGGTGGTTGTGAAGGGACTAAGTCTTGAGTGCGCTAGGGTTTAGCATGAGGGTATGTTGTTACCTTTGTCAATGCATAGTAGTGAATATATGGTCTGGAATAATAGGTATAGATCTAAGGTACAAGTACAAAGTGTTTAGATTTACAATCTTACGGGGGTGTTAGGTGTGAGAAGAGATGATAAAATGAGAAATGAACGCATTAGGGAGTTTTGTGGTGTGAAGAAGGGCGTAAATGAGAGAATAAATGAGAAAACATTGCGATGGTTTGGCCATATATTAAAGATGGATGATAATCAGTTGGTTAAGCGGATGTAGAGTGGTGAGTGTGTTTGAAATCGACCGGCTGGGAGACCGAAGAAAAAGTGAACTGATTCAGTAAAGGAATGTTTGAAGGGAGGGAATGTAAGTTTGGCAGAAGCAAGAAGAAAGGTACAAAACATTAGTGAATGGCGGGGTTTTGTGAGGGGATATGGTTGTGGGGTTTGCCCAGGGGATGAACACTTCATTGACGAGATACCAGAGTGAGGGTCCGTCGCCGTCTCGTGAAGCCTCAGGGTGGATTTTTTCTGATTACGACGATTTGTCACTGGAGATATAAAGGGGACGGCAAAATGGGGGATTTCATATCGACTTGGGTCATGTTCTTCTACTACTTTTCTGTTCCGGTGTAGTCTATGAACCTCACCCCCAATCCAGGGATAGGAGAGAAGATAATAAGAGTATAGATATATACATATATATATAGTATATACAGTATATATATATATATATATATAAAGATATATATATATATATATATATATATATATAGTAAAGGTGTGTGTGTGTGTGTGTGTGTGTGTTTGGATAAAACCAAATCATTGATCATTATTACAAATATGTAAAAAAAAAAAAAAAAAAAAAATAGGGTTTGAGCTGACGGGGGACAGAGGGAGACGTTTTCCATACCCCTTAGGGAGGGGCGGAGGAACCCCGTGACACCCAAACACCAAAGAGTGGGGTTCCGAGACCCTCCCGAGGGGGAAATAGTCCCCACCCTGTTGTTCCCCGGAAGGCCGAGAGACCCTGACTCTGCCATCTTGGTGGTTATAATGGGTACAATTTTTTTTTTTTTTAAGTTACGGATCAATAAAACGTAACTGGTCCTATGTATTTTTCAATCATGTCCGTTTCACTGAAATTCATTGTTGGTATCATATAGTAGCAATATATATTAAAAATAACAAAAAATTCAAAACTGACCATTGTGTAAAACAGAAAGTGGTCCATATATAGTATATATATATATATGGTATATAGCATATATATATATATATATATATATATATATATATATATATATATATATATATATATATATATATATATATATATATATATATATATATATATGTGTGTGTGTGTGTGTGTGTACTCGTAAATAGTGTACATACTGTATATAATCACATTTATATTTATTAAATAGATGCTTGAAAATGATGGGTCAAAGTTTGGTATTGTTGATTACTGTGTGTTTGCCGGGATGTTGTTTTTCTCAGGTGCCATCGGTCTCTACTATTCCTACATCGGTAACAAATCTCCTGAAGAATTCCTCATGGGGAATAGGTCTTTTAAACCCATGCCAGTGGCCATGTCTCTCTTGACTTCGTTTGTATCTGCGATCAGTTTATTAGGTTAGTGTTTTATATAATTATTTTTTCTACACTTATAACTTGTTAATTTAATGTCTATACAGGGAGCATATATTGTTAATATCATTTATATTTTATTTATTTTGAATATGATGATACGATTTGACCTCATTCAAATTACCCATTTTCCCAGCTCCTGTATCTTGATATAAGATCATTGATGTGTCCTTCATAAACCATATGACAGCAATGGTAATTACTTTTCTGCAATCTTTCTCTCTATTTTTTCTTGTCCTTGTTGGCAGAAAGAAAAATTAGATTGACCTAGAATTTTTCTTTTAAAATATGTGATAAGGGAACAACGGTTGGATTTTCAAATGATAATTTTTAGGAAAATTTGCAAAAGGGAAATTTCGACATAATAATTTCATTAGTTTTCATTTGACCTGCATAGGATAAAAAGCAGATCTAATTCTGTTGAGCCTACAAGATCGACCTCAAATGTTTTTATCTATCTCTAATAGCTTAATTTGATGCAAAATCAAGACCAAGCACTAAGAATATTTTTTCGTAGAAAATGCAAAAAAAATCTTGCTCCATTTACCTCACACTCTTTCTGACATTTTACAACTTTAAAATAGCTACCCTTAACTTTGCTTCGTACTCTCTTCTTCCTCTTGTATCTCTGAAAGTATTACTATTGTCTTAATTTCTGTTAAAGCTAAACTCATTTCTCAAAATTTTGCCTCTAATTTCACTCTAGACGATTCCGGATCTGTTTCTCTTCCACCTCCCACCAACTCATTCATGCCTGTAATAATTACTTCTTCAAAAGATGTTCAATCTCTCTCTCTCTCTCTCTCTCTCTCTCTCTCTCTCTCTCTCTCTCCTCTCTCTCTCTCTCTCTCTCTCTCTCTCTCTCTGAGCATAACACTAAGAAGACGCACGGTAATGAATGTATCTTTTGGTCCTCATAATCGGGTTTTGAGCTTGCATCTCGCCTTGGTAAATTGTTTCGGCTCTGCTTATTTCCTCCTGCTGGAAGCTTGCATTCATTCAGCCTGGACTGAAGAAGGGGGACCCCAGTCAACATTGCAACTATCGTCTTATAGCTTCAACTTCCGTTCTTTCTAATGTTTTTTAAACTATCCTTAACAAGAAGATTTGCAAACATCCTAAATTTTCTAATTTTTTCCCTAATTGCCAGCATGGTTTCCGAAAGGAACACTCGACTGGTGACCTTCTTTCCTTCCTCTCTGACTTATAGTCCTCTGCTTTTCAACATTTTGGTGACTCTTTTGCTGTGACACTAGACATATCGAAGATGTTCGATACAGTCTGGCACAAAGCTTTGATTCAAATTTCTCTTTTTCGGTACCTATCCTTCTCTCTGCAATCTAATCTTGACTTCCTTTCCGGTCGATCTATAGCTACGATCGAAGAGAGCAACTGCTCCTAATTTAAATCTGTTCAAAAATAGAAAAGTTAAAAACGCCTAGGTTCCAAGTCCAACTTCTCGGCTTCCACATCAGGGCTGAAATGGAAAGAAAATAAAGAATACCAGTTTATGAAAGTAGATACGATAAGAAAAAGAAAAAGACATCCACTTTAATCAGATTTAGTAACCTGTCTGGCATATTTTCAAAAATTTATTTATTCATTTATTTATTTATTCTAAACAGATTTTAAATTTGTTTTGGTGATATCATCAATTTAAAAAAATAATAATAATAATAAAAAACTGTAGATATATCGAAATTTAGTGAACACTTTATAATAAATGATTCAACAAGAAGATTCAAATTTTTATTTTTATTTTAAAGTAAAAATAAATTAGCATTTTTTTCAATATATTATGTGTTTCTGGATGATATGTCGTAGATGGCGCTGCTATGGTTATATCTTCTGATATCTGATTTATGCTTCTTCAAACGTTTTCCAATAAATGAATCTGAACATGTGACGCATGGGATACTACAAACTCCTGATATTTAACATTAGTTGTGCTATTATATATTAAGATGAGTATTAATGTATCTGGGAATGTGAAAATAATGTTAATGTTATTTAATTTTGATAGAGTGAAACAAAGATTTTCAATATGTACAGCATAGGGTACAAGGATGACATTAGTGGGATGAATGTATGTGGTCGGGCAATGATTAGAGTATAAAGATGAGTTTTTCCTTATTGCATTGTTTTGAAATAAATTGGTGTAAGTAGAATAGGGATTTAGTGTAAAACTAATATAATAACCTTATAAATGTAAATGAGATTAGTGAATATTATGGAACGTGAAAATGTCTAAGTGAAGACGTGTTTTGTTTCATGTATGTAGTATGATTTAATAAAGCATTTAAAAGTTGGCTGAAGGAGGTAGGTTTTCTATAATTTTGAAAGTCAAATTACAATTATTTTGCAGAATATGTAGGTCTATGAAAGGAATTTGTTGGCATTGGCTTTATAAGTAAATTTCATTGTTGGAACTAAAGTATTCATTTGTGTTAAACTGTTGTATGGGGAACTTCTCTGACACTATTGTCAATACGTCATCCACGTATCGGGAAAATATGCGTAATAACATTAATTGAAAAAATGGCAGTCAAAAGTTCGGTTTCAAAAATATGTAGAGATTGGCAATGGCAGGGCTCAAACTATATACCTATTTAAAATATGTTTAAAAATA
>JABUQX010014622.1:85000-90000 GCA_015478945.1 Trachelipus rathkii
CAATATAATGAATTATTTTCTTTAATACTTTCTTTATACCTGTATATTATATAATCCTTATGTCTAATGTCAGTAGCCATCCCCTAGTTCATGAAAAAACACAAAAATCCTTGTATGGAACTGTGCGCTTCACAGTTTCAGCGACGCAACGTTTGGTTGTTGTGCGCATGCGGGCATATCCGAGATAAGAAGCCGGAAGCTAGATAGAGAAAGTATTGTCGCTCAAGCAGTGCCGATCCTGTTATGCAAGTGTAAGGTGTTGTTTTTTATTTATTCAGTGTGTGTTCTCTTTGACTCAGTGTGTGTTGTGCTTAAAAACCGTGTACCATATATATATATATATATATATATATATATATATATATATATATATATATATATATATATATATATATATATATATATATATATATATATATATATATATATATATAAACATATATATAAAGCGCAGTATATATATATATATATATGTATATATATATATATATATATATATATATATATATATATATATATATATATATATATATATATATATATATATATATATATATATATATATCTTCTTCTTCTTTGTCTTTCTTCTTCTTCCCAAGACTGGAAAGGTGCGTGACAAGCATCGAAAAGAAGTAGAAGAATATGACAAAGTCGAAAAGAAAGCCTAGCCTTACGCCCTCTGTATTTATTAATTAGTAAGAACTTCAGTCGCAATAGAAAATCCACCCTAGAGCTCAGGACCGCGACGGATTCTCACTATGGTAAATCGTCGCTGTAGGTTCATCCTTACCTAGGTGGGGCTAAACTATACCCTTAGTACCACCCCGCTACATTCTCTCCTATCATACACCTTTCGCCTCCGCCAAACTCACACATTTCTCTCCTGCAAATATTCCTTACTGACTCAATCACTTTTCTTCGGTCTCCAGCTTGGTCGGTTCCCAACACACTCACCACTATACATCCGCTTAACCAACCGACTATCATTCATATCTTTCCACATGACCAAACCATCTCAACATACCTCTCATTTATTCTCTCATGTTTACCCCTTTCTTCACACAAACACATCCCTCTAATACGTTCATTCCTCATTTTATCAATTCTTCTCACACCTAGTATACCCCTTAACACGTCCATCTGAACACATTGAACTTAGATCTATACTTTATTCCAGACCATAGTCTCACTACTATACAATAACACAGGTAACAACATACCACTATGGAAGACTCCTAGCGCACTCCAGACTTAGTCCTTTAACGCACTCAACGATTTAATTGCACCAGCCACCTTCCTGCCATTCAATATTCCACTACACTCTGCATCATCCGTTCTCTCTTCATCCAACATATATCTTAAGTAACTCAGACTTGTTCCCAGCGCTCAATCTAACATAACTTCACACTCAGGGCTATCCTTCCTCACTACAACCATAACCTTATCACTCTTATCTATAGTTTACTTCAAACCTCCTTCACACACTCCTGTGGCCAATCTTCACCACCAAACCTCTCTCTTCAGATCTGCCACAGTTGTTTTTCTCAGACCATCCGCATATAGTAGGTAGGGTACACTCCACTCATCTCCATTCTCCATCATTCTAAACATTTCCTGCCACCCCCACCCTAATTCTTTTTCATAACCCATCCATATATAAATTGAATAAATAATGGAGAGAGACAACACACAACCCTGTCTCACATTCTGCTATTAATACTAAACCAAATCACCTTGACACCATTTATTTTTGCACACGCCTCACTATCCCTATCGTTACATACTTTTGATTCCATTCAGAAGACTACCACTACCACCATATATCACTAATACCCAAGAGCCTCCCTATTAACCCTATCATACGCCTGTTGCAAATCCATAAAACCTAAATACAATTTAGGTGAGAGATTTTCTTTCTTTTCTCTCTTCATTTTCTTTCTCAATCATTTGTTTCAATGTAAAGATTTGATTCACACATTTTCTACTCCTAAACGCACCTTTGTTCTTCACTAATCGTCCTTCAGCTCACTGACGCACTCTTTTACCCTAAAACACCAGTGCATATACTTCCTACAAACACTCACAAACTGACTCCCATAATTTTTACACTTTATCTCCTTACCTTATATAGTACATTATCAGCTCTCTTCCAATCCCTGACCACTCCCTCCAGAACGCTTTGATTACACAGCCCAAACCAATGAATTCATCTTCAGCCTCCTGTTCTGGGTGATCCATTTCAAATTAAAGAATTCATCGATACCTTCGTAGATTTACCATATATTCTTCAACTTCTTCACTCTACCCACATTTCCTCCTCTTAAATAACCTCATCCTAAAAATACCTATTCCTTCTTTGAATCATCAAACCACACATCTGCTTATCACCTTCATTGGGTTAATATATATAGAGAGAGAATAAAGAGAAAGAGTACATATATACATATATAGTGGTAGGCTAACGAACGGAATATTTTAGTGAAAAGTATATGTATATATATATATATATATATATACATATATATAAGGGTATATATGGTTATATATATATATATGTAGTATATATAGTAGATATATATATGCATATATATATATATATATATATATATATATATATATAAGTATATATATATATATATATATATATCTATAGAGAGAGATATATATATATATATATATATATATATATATATATATATATATATATATATATATATATATATATATATATATATATATATATATATATATATATATATATATATATATATATATAGATATATATATATATATATAGAGAGAGAGAGAGATAGAGTATATGGTATATAGGTAAGGTATAGAGAGGAGCAGGTATGTTATATATATATAGAGAGAGAGAGAGAGAGAGAGAGAGAGAGAGAGAGAGAGAGAGAGAGAGAGAGAGAGAGAGAGAGAGAGAGAAATTTAAAAAAAATTGGTAAAACGAAGAAGTAACAGGCAGTAAAAAAACGAGAAATATTTTTAATCTTAGTATTTCGTGTTTACTGTTTTTATTACTTCGTTTTATTGTTTTACACTTTTAATGTTTCAAACACATGGATATAGTTATTTAAATCATAGTTTTAATTAAGACTATTAGTAAATAAAAAAAATCTTTGTTATCTCATTTTATCAAGTTTATATAATTTTTTTTAACATGTTTGTATCATTTTACACAATATTAAAATAAAACATAGGTAAAAATTTTCTGAAACAGTGCCCCCACTAATTTTAGCCACGAGCCACCACTGGTCAATGTACTAGGTTAGGGTAGTGAACATTACAAAGCCAGAAAATTTTAATGCATATATCCAGAGGTGTACTCAACCGTTATTTTATCAAATATTTATATAACGGTTTTTAATATAAGGAGACCAATCATTTGATATTCTTTGGTTATTACGCAACCAAATTAGTGAGATCCGGCACGATACTTGTCTCACATATTTTAGCAGTATCTTTACCTTGACTGTAGCTCAAAGGTGAGCTCGGCCTCACCTCCTACGATTTACGGTAATCTGCGACCACTCACATTTGGCTAACTAAGCTTGTATCCTAGTACCCGGTCGTATGCATGTTAGGTACATTCGTGGATAGGAATTTTTTTTTCCTTTTGGTGGTTGCTGGGACCACTCTTCACCCATCTTTTAAACCAAACATGGATGGAGAAACAGATGAAAGAGAAATCGCGGAATAATTTCTAATATATTAGTGCTTTGCATAAAATATTTATTGGACAAAAGATTATGAAATGTTTAATACTTAAAAAATTAGAAAATTAATTAAAAATAAAGCAAACCTAAATGTGGTTAAGATGAAATACATTTATGTCATTTAAGGTTTGGATGGTATACATCTATATCATTTAAAATTGAGTTTTAACCAAATTTAAGTATGCATATATGATGAATAATTGCTTCCCCTTAGAGTTGCTTAGAGAAGTCATAGCTCCGATTATAAAATATAATCATGAAGATTGGAAAGACTCAAACAACTATAGACTCAGCATGCTATTGAATGTTTTCTTAAAGTTTTTTGATTATTGACTTTTTAATATTGTGAAGGATAATACAGTATATGTGATTTTGGATGACAGACAACATGGATGTGCACCCAAATATAATAATCAACAAAAACACCAATATTCATTTTAAAGGAGACAATTGCAGATTACATTACAATGGTAATTCTGTTCTTGCCGCGATTTTTGGATTTATCAAAATCATTTGGTGAAGTAAATCATGAAATCTTGTTTAAAAAATTAGAGAAAATGTAAATTCCAAATATTATGAATAGTATTTGTCATAACCAGTATGTTTGTGCTTAATTTAAAGATAGTGTATCAAATGATTGGCGCATAAGAAATGGTGTGAGAGAGGGTAGTATTTTGTCACCGTTGTTATTTAATATTTAGAATGCAGATATTATTAAAAAGATACTGAAAACCATAATATGTAAAAATAGCAATGTTTACATGAAGATACAAAAGAATGATTTGTTAGCTCCCTCTGTGGATATAGTCTCTTTCAAGAAATCATTCAATATTTCATTAAAAAAGTGTATTATGATAATTTCTGCAAACCAAGTTAAAAATATGAAAGACTTGATCAATTTCACTTAAGAATTTCACATTTATACTGTTTTAATGTAATGAAATTTCGTAAAAATATCTTATTTTTAAACAAAACTAGGTAAGTCAAACATAAATTGACCTAAGGATAATCCCTGTGTGGAATATTTAATTTACTGTAAAGGTTTACTTGAAAATCAATATATATATTATGGCATTTAGCCAACGTCATATTGTATGCTCTTTGCAGTTTGAAGCTTCTCTGTATTTATAAAGCATTAAAAGATATATGCGAAGTTTCTAGTAGAGTTAGTAATCATTCAGTGGTACATATTTGCTTAAATTTATCCTGTTTAATTATTACTTAAATACCAAAATTATGTACTATCCTTAGAAGTATTATCAAGTCATA
>JABUQX010014622.1:92500-95000 GCA_015478945.1 Trachelipus rathkii
AATAATAATAATAATAATTTAATACTGATATTTTAAAGTATCAATAATAATAATAATAATAATAATAATAATAATAATAATAATAATTAATAATATTTAGTTAAATAATTTGTTCAGTCTTTTCTTAGAAATTTTTTTTTTTTTTTGTGAAGTTCAAATTTTCTGAATGATTACGATTTTTTTAGATACCTCTGAATAAAATAAAATGATTGTTTCTGAAGACTGCTTTAACAGTTTCATGCGGAGTATTTAAGGATACTCAGATTTTATAGTACAGAAGCTAGTCAAATTTTAAATATCATTAATGACGAATAGCACAGTAAGATTAAAACTGTACTTAAATAGTACGAAAAATAGATTGTCTTTTTTCCTTTCTTTCTCTACTATCAAAAAATGAGATCGAATGAATCAGAAGCATTTCCTGCTTATATTTTGCCTATGTCACATATGTGAGTTTTGGTATGTACTTGCCAGCCTAATAACCTAAATTTCCCTTTCCAACCCGGCTAAATCTTAAGAATTTACTACTTCATTACTGTGTAATTGTTTATGTTCTTCCTCCTGTATGGTGTGTATCTTACTTGGTTTGTACCTGTGCTGCAAATATACGCGTCGATAAGTATTCGTCGTGTATCCAATATAAGCGGCGTTACATCCACTCTCATTGCAATGGAATTGGCATACGAGTTAGTACACTCGCCAGCAGATGGCACATCACGAGCACTAAAGCAAGAAGACAACTTGTTTGAATATACACAACATATCGTAATTATTTTTTAATTATTTTTCCTTTTAATCTTCAGACGTGAAGCAAGAATCTTTACCTTCATTATTGAACCAACCACTTCGCTCTTGTAATAGAAGATGAGGTTTTTATTATCTTTGTCTTTATTATTGAAAGAGATATTTACGTTAAAAAACACCTGGATAAGTGGAGTTATAAATTTCGACTCATACACACCTCTCGCCCATAAGATATCTATAATAAAAACACTTTCACAGAGCACACAAAATAACATCTAATTGGGAGCCCTTGATAAAAGTGAAATTAAAGAACAACTAAGCTACTAACAATGGCTTTTCCCCAATATTTAGTAGAAAACGCCAAAAACACATTAAATATATTATTGATCCTAAAGACAAAGATGATTTAAACCTCATCTTCATTACAAGAGCGAAGTGTGCTGGTCTGGTTGTAAAATAGTGATAAATCAAGATTAAAAATCAGCTTCAAAGAAACATATCAAAGGGAAAATAATGGTTCAATCACTATTAGAAGTTATTATCGGCCAACAAAGTTGTCTTCTTGCTTTAGTACTCGTGATGTACCATCTGCTGGCGGAGTGTACCAACGTCGTATACCAATTCCATTGCAATGAGAGTGGATGTAACGTCACTCTTACATTGGTTATACGACGAATACCCTTCGGTAATGTTGCAGCACAAGTGCAAACCAAGTAAGATACACCACCACATGCAGGAAGAACATAAAAATTACACAATAATGAAAATAGTAAATTACTTCAAAATTTTGATTAAAAAAGAGGGAATTTTCGGATCTTAGGCTGGCGGAGTCCCTTCTTATAAGAAAGCATAGACCGGACATTCAATATAAAATATAACGAAATGTCCGATTACCTAAATATTTTTACATAGAAGAAAGAAAGGAAAAAGACAATCTAAATTATCAACTTCACATTTATTTTTCGTGGTATATTTTAAATTTTAGTTTAACTTTACTTAATATATTTAATAATTGTAAGATTTTGTTAATTTTCCTTGTTTCTTCTATAAATAAAGTCATATCCCTGAAAATGTCCACCGTGAGCGAATGAAAGCTTGGATCATTTCAGAAGGCAATTATTTTGTTTTATTCAAGAATTGTTCAAGAAAATTAATGAAAATGTTAGGAAGGTTTTTAGGAGTTTAGAAAAGTCTTGCAAAAATTATAATAATAATAATAATAATAATAATAATAATAATAATAATAATAATAATAATAATAATAATAATAATAATAATAATAATAATAATAACAATAATAACAATAATAATTATTATTATGTTTCATTGAGTAAAATTAGATATTATAGTTTTATCTTTGTATGAATGTTAAGTAATTTTAAAAGTGAACAAATAATAACATTTTTTCTTTAAACAGTATGTAGAATTACGATTCAAAAGTGGACGACTAAGGCTGGTCATTTCTCTCCTTTCATTAGTGAGGTCTCTATTGTATTTGGGAGTTTGCCTCTATGCTCCGACGATAGCACTCGTCACTGTTACAAAGCTCAGCACCTTGACATATATCTTCTTACTTGGAGTAATTTGTACAATATATTCAGCTTTTGTAAGTTTGGCCTTGTTTCAAAATATAAATAATTCAACTATCATTTTATTTTAGCGTGATACCATCCATAGTCAATAAATATCAATGATTTATTTGTAATAACAATTATTTAATTCTTGTATCTTAAATTTAGTTTATGAAGACGAGTTA
>JABUQX010014622.1:105000-117500 GCA_015478945.1 Trachelipus rathkii
GTGATGGTAAGTTGTTACCTGTGTTAATGTATAGTAGTAAGACTATGGTCTGGAATAAGAGGTATAGATCTAAAGTACAATATGTTCAGATGGACAATCTTAGGGGCGTGTTAGGTGTGAGAAGAATTGATAAAATGAGGAATGAACGTATTACAGAGTTGTATGGTATGAAAAAAGGGATAAATGAAAGTATGTTTAGATGGTTAGGTCATGTGGAAAGAATGGATGATAGTCGGTTGGTTAAGCGGATGTATAGTGGTGAGTGTGTTGGGAATCGACTGGCTGGGAGACCGAAGAAAAAGTGGATTGAGTCAGCAAAAGAATGTCTGGAGGAGAGAAATGTGAGTTTGGCAGAAGCGAGAAGAAAGATAATAGGAGTAAATGGCAGGGTTTTGTGAGGGTGTATGGTTGTGGCCCACCTGGGCCAAGGGATGAACCCCACATTGGCTAGATGCCATAGTGAGGGTCCGTCGCGGTCCCGTGAAGCTCTAGGGTGGATTTTCTGACTGCGACGAGTTCTCACTAATAGGTATAAAGAGGGGGAGGTAAGGCTGGGGTTTCTTTTCGACTTGTGTCATATTCTTCTACTACTTTTCTGTTTCTGGTACATGTTACGCACCTTACCCCCAGTCTTGGGGAAAAAGGTGGTTGATGATGATGATGATGATGATGTATATATATATATATATATATATATATATATATATATATATATATATATATATATATATATATATATATATATATATATATATATATATATATATATATATATATAATGACATACTTTACATTCATAAATGGAAATTTATTTAGAATACATTTATAAAAAATATCAATACGTAGGAAAATGATAAAAAGGAAAAAAATATTGGCAAGTTAAAAATGCCAAAAGTACTTGCAAGTACCAAGCACAAGTACCAAGTACAAAAAGTACAAGTATTAAGTAATAAGTACAGTGGTTTTGAAACTGTACAAGTGCAAGTACAAGTACAAGTACTCAAAAAAATGTACTTAAGTACAAGTACAAGCGGCCAAGTACTTGTACTTAAACCTAACCCTGATATGTTTACTGTATATAAATATATATATATATATATATATATATATATATATATATATATATATATATATATATATATATATATATATATATATATATATATATATATATATATATATATATATATATATATATATATATATATATGATTGCTCTTTCATGTGTCATTTTAATAATTTATGTTTAATTTTTTTTTTCCAGTTGTACAATCATTTTAATATAATGTGCCCTAGTTCTGTTTTAATGTTGTTTTAGTGTGGTTTTAGTGTTTATTATTCGCCTAGTGTTTTAAGTATCTACTACCTTTATATAATTAATGTGAATTTCCGTCGAAAGCTTTTCCATCCTAAATTTTAATAATAAGATATGGTTTTATTTTCTGCTTTTTTTCTTTTTTAAGATACTAGTTATAGGAATTATGATTTTTAATTTAAAGATTTCTTTTAAATAAAAATAATGGTTTTAAATTTTACTTTATGGTTTTAATGAAGGTTACCATAACTTTTGGGTACTTTTAATATGGGATTTAGTTCTAACATTAGTTTTAGTCATCTTTTTAGTATACGATCGTTTGTGTGTATGTATGTGTGTTTGATGTGTGTGTAGGTGTGTGTGTGGGGGGTGGTTGTGGGTGTGTGGGTGTGTGGTTGTGGGGTGTGTGGGTGTGGGTGTGGGTGTGTGGGTGTGGGTGTGTGTGTGTGTGTGGATTGAGTAAACGCAAAAAAGTTTAAACTTTTAGTAATTCTTGTGAAGGTGAGCTTGCGGGTGTTTGTTTGTCTGAGTGGCTGATCGTATGACTGGTCGGAGTAGATGTAGGGGTGGGCGCAGGCGGGGGTTTTCTATTTTCTATTGACATTACCAATGTGTGTGGCCTGCGTGCTAACCATGAATCTTTGGAATATCACCTCTCTAACTCTCAACCTAACATTTTATTACTGTCTGAGACCCAGCTAGCCAGGGATTCTTTTTCAAATAAACTTAATATCTAAAACTATAACTTTTTCTATAATTTCCGTTTAAATAGTGGGGTCTGTGCCTATTTAAACATAAACACTCCTGTAACACATCTCGAGAATTTTGGATCTCCTAACTTCGATGTTCTATGGATTAAAATCTTTCTTCCTACTACTATCATTATCTTGTGTTTCTGCTGCTGCTACCCTAATGGAACAGATTTTCATGTTCTTTGTGACTATCTTACTACTTCTAATGAGACTCTTACTTCTTCCCATCCAAATGCCAAGGTCCTCTATTTAGAGGATATCAATGTACACCACACTGAGTGGTTGGGTTCCTATCACATTAATGCAGGCGGGAAGGAGGCCAAAATATTCAGTATTCTCAACGATCTGGAACAGTTAATTAAGAAACCTACATATATCACAGATCGACCCAACCAATTCTTGAATACGCTTGATTTATGTTTCATCGCTACTCCTTCTCGCTATAAACACACACCATTTTTCCTCCTATTGGTAACTCTGACCACAATCTTGTAGCTCTTAATTATAATACTTTCCTCCAGCAGCTTTACCATGCCCTAAACGTAATTTCTGGCACTTTAATGGGCTAATTGGGAGGCATTGAGTGGTTTCTTGCTAATTACTTTTCGAATGAATCCTGCTTTGACTCGGAGGATGCCTCGGTCACCGCCGAAAAGGTAGAGATCGTAATTGCCGATGGGATGAGTAGGTTCATTCCATCTTCAACTAAATCTTTTTTCTACCCAAAATTCATTGTTCGATGGAGTTTGTTCTCGCGCCATTCAGGAGAGAGACATTGCGTATCGGGCATGGAGAAACTCTCGTTCTCCTATCACTCCTAGTAATTTTCATTCTTCTCGGAATCGTTGCAGGGATACTATTCGACAGGATTTGCGCACTTTCACTAAAAGAAAGTGCGCCAACCTGCTTAGTTCTCCTACTGATGAAAATTTCTGGCCTCTTGTCAGAAACGTCTCTAACAACTTTTGCTGCCTTTCCTACTCTTATTCGCTCTGATGGTTTTCTAGCTAATTTCCCTTCTGAAAAGGCCAATCTCTTCGGCCTCCTTTTTTACATCCAATTCTACCCTGGACGATTCTGGCATCCCTCCTCCTACTCCTTCTCCTCTCAGGTTTTCCATGTCTTTACCCGTGATCACACATGAATTGTGTGCATGAAATCCTGAGATGTATGAACGACAGGAAAGCTAATGGCTCGGATGGCATTCCTCCTCGTGTTCTAGGGTGTGTGCTTATGAGCTGGCGCTTGTCCTCGTTCAACTCTACTCTCTATGTCTTAATACTAATACTTTTTCTCAGTGCTGGAAACTCACATATGTTCAACCGATCCCGAAAAAAGGTAGCCGCTCTGATCCTTCAAACTATCGCCCTATAGCTCTCACTTGTATTCTATCTAAAATATTTGAAACTCTTCTTAACTCTGATTTCCTGGATCATCTGAAGTTCATCGTCATTTCATTCTTTCAGATCATCAGTATGGCTTTCGACTTTCGAGGTCAACTGGCGACTTACTTTACTATCTAACTGATTTATGGTTTTCTACCACTAGGGACTATGGAGAGTCTTGTGAGGTTGCGCTTGACATATCCAAAGCTTTTGACTGGGTATGGCAAGCGTCACTGCTCTCTAAGCTCCCTTCCTTTGGGTTTCCTCCTTCTCTTTGCTTACTCTTGTCTAGCATTCTCTTCGATCGCTCTATATCAACACTCGTTGATGGAGCGTCCTCTTCCTCCTTTCCTGTTAATTGTGGTGTTTGTCAAGGTTCTGTTCTATCTCCAACTTTATTCCTACTTTTCATCAACGATCTCCACAGATCTACTTCTAACTTATGCCGATGACTCAACTCTCCATTCTTTTACTCATTTCAATTCTGCTACCTCTTTTGCATCTAGAGCTGCCTCTTGTCTTCAACTTCCCGATTCTATTCTTGCTGATATGGATGGGGTTTCTCGGTGGGGTCACCACAACCTTGTAAAATTCAACTCATTAAAAACTCAACTTCTTTACATCTCCCTTTTAAAAACACCTCCCAACTTTCTTATTTTCTTCGACGGCTCTAACATCTCACCTGTGAACAACATAAATATTCTTGGTCTCAAAATAAATAACAAATTGACATTTTATTTTTTTTACAGTTGTCATCACGGGCGGAACCCTATTCAAGAAGGGGGTGTTGCACGCCTCAGAAGTTCAAAAACTAATGTAAATTACGCAGATGAGCACAGACGCAGGGTTTGTAGTGAGGGAGATTAAATTCAGCAGGAAACACAAAAAATGGAAGATAGTTCCACAGAAGAGAGGTGGCAAGAAAGAAGAAACCACTGCAGCGAACTTGCCTGGAGTTACCAATATCAACACAAAACTCATGCGCAGATACAGCACCCCTTGGGCTACGAGGGCGTCGTAAAGGTGGTAGCACGCGAGTGATAAGTTCCCTTGAGCACCTGCCCCTGTGGTACCTATAGAAAAGAGATAAAACACCAACATCGCGCCGCAAAGATAGAGGATCAAGTGTTGTGGAAAGTACAGAACAGTTTATAAGCCTTTTTGGCCTTTGACTCGACCCTATTCAAAAGCCTGGTGAAACCAGAGTCCCAATATATGAGAGCAGTACTCCATACAATTGCAGATGAGGCCCTTGTATAGCTGGAGTAACTGAGAAGAGGAAAAAAGGTCTCTCAGTCTAAACAGAACTCCCAGTTTCTTTGAGGCCGCCCTAGCAACCGTTGTGATGTGAGGTTTCCAAGATATTTTTTTTGTTTATGTTAAGGCCAATGATGTTCATATTGTCAACCGGAGAGACGAGAGAACCGTCGAAAGAGATTAGAAAGTTACAAGGTGTTTTAGAGAGGGAGATTTTTAGAAGTTGGGTTTTTAAAAAATTGAATTTCACAAGGGTGAGACGAACCCACCCGTAAATTCTATACAGATCAGCGAGAATAGAATCGGAAAGATTAAGGCGAGAGGCAATTCTAGAAGTAAAAGAGGGAGCAGAAATGAAATGAGTTAAAGAATAAAGGGTCGAGTCATCGGCATATGAGTGGATAGAGTTAAATCTGCAGGTGAGAAGATCTTTAATGAAAGTAGGAATGAAGTAGGAGATATTACAATGGTTGCTAAGGTGGACTTAAAGAAGCTGGGAGTTCTATTTAGGTTGCAGGAATTTTTTTCCTCTGAACAGTTACTCCAGTTATATAAAGGCATTATTCACCCTTGTGTGGAGTACAGTTCTCACATTTTGGGGGCTACGGCACCACCCTTCTATTGGATAGGGTTGAGTCTAAAACTAAGAGACTAACAAACTGTCCCTTTCTTTCAGACTCCCTTGACTCTCTATCTCTGCGACGCGTCGTTGGCGCAATATCTCTTTTCTATAGGTACTATAGCAACAGATGCTCGGTGGAGTTGACCTTTTGCGTTCCACCACCCTTGCGCCACACTCGTATCACAAGGGATGCCTTGCTCTCGCATGAATATTGCATAATTATTGAAAATCCCAGACTTGTTCATTATGGTGCCTCTTTCTATCCAGCTACTTCTGTTCTGTGAAACTCCTTGCCTTCTTCTGGTTTTAGAGCTGCATTTAATCTTTCCCTCTTTAAAGCCCACGTCTGCGCTCACCTGAGAGATTTACTTTAAGCTAGGGCTTGGGAGGGTTTTTCTATATTTTAAAGGGCCCAGCCCGTGAGTGATGGTGAAATGTAAAAAAAGAATATATATATATATATATATATATATATATATATATATATATATATATATATATATTATATATATATATATATATATATATATATATATATATATATATATATATATATATATATATGAGTTAAGTGGAGGTGAATGGGGGTGAGTGGAGGGTGCCCTACCTATTATATGCGGATGATTTGGTTTTGTGTGGTGAATTTGAAGAGAGTTTGAGAGGATTGGTAGAGAGATTTGGCAGGGTGTTTGAAAGTAAACGTAGATAAGAGTAAGGTTATGGTTGCAAGTGAGGACAGTAGTCCTCAGTGTGAAGTTACGTTAGATGGTGAACAGCTGGAACAAGTGTCTGACTTTAAATATTTAGGGTATATGCTGGATGAAAAGGAAATGGATGATGCAAAGTGCAGTAGGAAAGTTGTGAATGGCAGGAAGGTTTCTGGTGCAATTAAATCGTTGGTGGATGTAAAGGGACTAAGTCTTGAGTGGGCTAGGGTCTTACATGAGGGTATGCTGTTACTTGTGTTAATGTATAGTAGTGAGACTATGGTCTGGAATAAGAGGTATAGATCTAAAGTTCAACGTGCTCAGATGGACAATCTTAGGGGCGTGTTAGGTGTGAAAAGAATTGATAAAATGAGGAATGAACGTATTAGAGAGTTATGTGGTGTGAAGAAAGGGGTAAATGAGAGAATAAATGAAAGAACGTTGAGATGGTTTGGTCATGTGGAAAGGATGAATGATATTCGGTTGGTTAAGCAGATGTATAGTGGTGAGTGTACTGGGAATCGACCGGCTGGGAGACAGAAGAAAAAGTGGATTGAGTCAGTAAAGGAATGTCTTAAGGAGAGAAATGTGAGTTTGGCAGAGGCGAGAGTAAAGGTGCATAATAGGAGTGAATGGAGGGGTTTTGTGAGGGTATATGGTTGTGGCCCACCTGGGCCAGGGGATGAACCCTACACTTGACGATATGCCATAATGAAGGTCCGTCACGGTCCCGTGAAGCTCTAGGGTGGATTTTCTGACTGCGACGAGTTCTCACTAATCTAATAGGTATAGAGGTGGCGGTAAGGCTGGGCTTTCTTTTCGACTTGTGTCATATTCTTCTACTACTTCTCTTTTCCGATGCATGTCACGCACCTTACCCCAGTCTTGGGGAAAAAGAAGGAAGATAATATATATATATATATATATATATATATATATATATATATATATATATATATAGAGATATTATATATATATATATATATATATATTATATATATATATATATATATATATATATATATATATATATTTATTTATTTATATATATATATATATATATATATATATATATATATAAAGAATAATATATATATATATATATATATATATATATATATATATATATATATATATATATATATATATATATATATATATATATATATATATATATTTATATATATATTTATATTTATATATATATATATATATATATATATATATATATAGTTAGGTATATATATATATATATATATATATATATTTATATATATATTTATATATATATATATATATATATATATATATATATATATATATATGATTTGGGTATGATCTAGAGAAGATATGATATAATATATATGAAACAATGTTAAATCAGAAAGAAAAAGAATTATTCTGCAAAAGTTGTTAAGCAAATTTTTTAATGAACTGAATTTGTGGAAGTCATTTTTTAGAATGTGGAAATGATAATCAAGATTTTAGGTAGAAAAGTCTCGTAGGAACAATAAAATTATTTTTTTCAAATTTAAAATTATTTTTCGACATTTCAAATAAATTAAGTGTACTTGTGAAACAGTAAATATATGATAAACTTTTCTCATGATCAATTAATTACGATATTAATATAAGAAATAAATTTTCTGCATAAAGTTTATACAATTGAGTCGTAATCTTGAAAACACATTTAAGTGTCCGTATTAATTGATTCCAAAGACTTGTCCTTTGCTAAGCGAAAGCCTTTCCCGGTTGTTTTCATGGGATTCGGTCTGGTGTCCATCCTTGATGTTTTTGTTTGAGTTTGCAAGGCCATCTATCGTTCAGATCCTTTGATGAACAGGACTTCTTTTGTAGGCTTTGGGGTCCAGTTAGTTAACCTGAAATTCGTCATTTGTCTTTTTTCCTTCTTGTCTCATGACCTGCCCAAATCCACTTTAATCTGCTAAATTCACGAGGGTATTGCGGACGCCTGCATACTCTGATATTTAACAAATTTCGTCTTTTTGTCACTCTAAGTGATGCCAAAGATAATTCTTTACTGAGGACGCTGCATATTTCTTAGCCTTATACGTTTCAGATCTCTGACTGTTGGTTGTGGAAAGCTATGTTGGAGTTGAAGATAAAAATAGCTTTGTGAAGGGCATGCCAACCCAATATGATTCTGCTCTTTTATATTATTATTTTAATATTATTCCTCTATTGAATGGTATTTCAAATAGATGTAGTGATAAAACTGTTGGATGGTCTCGCTCTCAACTTTGATCTCTATTTTTGCCTTTTTATTTTTGCTTACATCAAATGCGTATTTCCAGAAGTTCAAGTCGAGACCAGCCGCATTGCTTGCGTTATAAAGATAGATAACCATTTCGCAGAGTTTTTCCTAGGCTGCTTTTACTAAACAGGATATCAGCAGCAATCTCTTTGATTTGCATTTCATTTTATGAAAATCTGATACCATTCTGTGAAGCTGCAATGTATGAGGGTATTATTTTTAAAACTGGAAGAATGGAATCTTTGTTTAATTCTATGATGTATATATCATGTAGATACCCTGTTGTAAATGTGTTGTAATGAGTGCTGCAATAATAGATTTGGTTTCTGCACAATCAATGGCTTCTTTGTAGTCAACAAAGAAATGTGCTTGAAGTATGTTGTATTATGCAAATTTCTTAACGATTTGGTTGGCTATTTTCAGATGATCAACAGTTGAGTAGCCCTTTATGAAACCTGCTTAGAGTTGGTTTTCGTCAAGTGTTCTCTTGACACTATGTGTGATTACCACGTTGGCTGCCGTAGTACAATATTTTTTCCCCGGTGCCAACAGGTTAAATCATAACCATGAAGTCAATAGCTTATATTATGATAGTTTATTACAATATTTGGGGAAACTTTGCCACTGTTATTATTATTTACACCGTGTTCACAGGTGGTCTCATGGCACCCAGGTTTTCTTGTATTCTCCCAGTGCCATGTAACACACTGGTGAGTCACGATTTTTGTTTTTGATTGAAATTTGAATAGTATTTTCCTCAGAGATTTGTTGAAATAAATATTTTGCTAAAAAGTAGTTTTGTTGCATAAACTCTAAGAAATAATATATTTACGTTCATTAGCATGTGTTTGTCAATAATTCCTGTAGAACATTTTCTTATTTATTCAAATTTAAAAAAATTCAACAAATCCATTTCCGTGGATAAAGAACAATCATTTCTAAGGTTTCATGCTAAATATAAAAGATATTCTCCAAACTGCGGGGAAAATATCTGCCTTTTAAGGTTACACAAAAAAAAGTGATCACCCGGTGCTACATGGCACCAGTGGCATGATAAGACGTGACCCACCTGGGGGTCACATGGCAAGCAGCGCATTGATAGCAAAAACTAATAGGTCTGTAATAGTTTCAATATCTTATCATTACTTTTTATGTGAACAGGAGTTATGATTGCATCGTTTCACTTATTTGATATTGGACTCTGTTTTAGACAGGTTTAAAAGAGGTTGACTATATTCTAAAGGATAAGTTCACCAACATCTCTGTGAAGACCAATTTGGATGTTAAAGGACCTGTAGCTTTGCCAGTGGTCATGATATTGATGCCAATTTCGATCTCTCTCTTTTAGTAACTGGCTGAAAATCTGTAATCTGGTTGGTGATAGTATCATCCATTTGCTAAATTATTTTCGACGACAATTGGAGGAGTATAGGTTTTGATAAAAATCCCAAGCTCGCTCAACAATTCTTCCTCAATTTGTGTTAGTTTTGCCGTTTACTTCGAAGGTGCCTGTCATTTGGAAGCTACATCGCGCAAGCTTCCTTTCGTTAACCTGAAACTCCTAATTTATCTAAGACTCACTCAATCATCTATGCAGTTTTGAAACGAAGGTCCAGTCATTGTTTTCTGCTAAACGCCTTGTTCAGGTTTACAAATTTAGCATTCTCTTTTAAATTTCGCTTTTTCATCAAGCACATGATTTGCTCGGAGAACATGTTGTTCTCATCTCGTCTTACATATCTGTATTAATTTGCAGCTTCAACCAGTGGTTCGGTAATGTTGCTATTGTTACTTAGATTGTTAATCTTATAAAATTTTAAGGCAAAGTATCAATTCTGTCGGTCGATTTGAATCAGAGGTATGAGATTTATGAGATCTCTGTGGGGTTGCCATCTGAGTGTGGCATTCCTTCCATAGTTGTTGGAAGTTGACCTGGAAATTTTTGCTCACCATCTGATAGTTGTTTCGACTTTGACTCTATTGTGAACTTGAATATATATATTTTCCCATATCTGTTCGATTAATGTAGAAATACTCAATCTTGTTATTATGTATTTCGGGATTTGGGTCATTCAATGCACATTCTATTGGGGCTCTTCTGAAAGTGTCTGTTGAGGATCTAAAAGATGTTTGTTAAATCGAAGATCATGAGCCCTTTATTAACCTCGTTGGTTTCTTGGGCCTTGCCAGAACTTCCACATGCATTTCTCTCCATTTCCTCGCCCATAACTGCTTTAAAGTCTCCCATAGCTCCCTGCCAAATACACTAAGGTCTATGGAGGCTGTTGAAAATAAAGATGTTCTAAGTCAGAAAATTTCTGAGCTTTGTTACTATTCTCTCAAAATACCATATACGGTATATATATATATATATATATATATATATATATATATATATATATATATATATATATAAGAGTTATATATGTTATATATATATATATATATATATATATATATATATATATATATATATATATATATATATATATATATATATATATTTGCAGTGTCCTCACGTACAATATTTTTGGAATGATCTTCATATATTTTTTAATATTTACTGGAGGTTTAGTAGCATACGCAACTTATCAAGGATGTGATCCAATGGCCCTCGGTATAATTGAGAGGAAAGAAGAGATTATGACATTCTTTATAATTGATAAACTAAGTTTTATTCCAGGACTTCCTGGGATATTTGTTGCTACTCTAATTGGAGGAACGCTTAGGTAAATCTTCCAAAAAATTATTATTATTATTATTATTATTATTATTATTATTATTATTATTATTATTATTATTATTATTATTATTATTATTATTATTATTATTATTATCATTATTACGACCAATTATTATTATTATTATTATTATTATTATTATTATTATTATTATTATTATTATTATTATTATTATTATTATTATTAGTAGTAGTAGTAGTAGTAGTAGTAGTAGAAGTAGTAGTAATAATAGTAGTAGTAGTAGTGTTATTATTATTTATATTTATTAATTATTAGTAGTAGTAGTAGTAGTAGTAGTAGTAGTAGTAGTAGTAGTAGTAGTAGTAGTAGTAGTAGTAGTAGTAGTAGTAGTAGTAGTAGTAGTAGTAGTAGTAGTAGCAGAGGTAGAAGTATTATTATTATTATTATATTATTATTATTATTATTATTATTATTATATTATTATTATTTTATTATTATTATTATTATTATTATTATTATTATTATTATTATTATTATTATTATTATTATTATTATTATTATTATTATTATTATTATTATTATTATTATTATTATTATTATTATTATTATTATTATTATTATTATTATTATTATTATCATTATTATTATTTTTATTATTATTATTATTATTATTATTATTATTATTATTATTATTATTATTATTATTATTATTATTATTATTATTATTATTATTATTATTATTATTATTAGTAGTAGTAGTAGTAGTAGTAGTAGTAGTAGTAGTAGTAGTAGTAGCATTACCATTATTATTATTATTATTATTATTGTTATTATTATTATTATTATTAGTAATAGTAGTATTATTATTATTATTATTATTATTATTATTATTATTATTATTATTATTATTATTATTATTATTATTATTATTATTATTATTGATATAATTATTGTTAACAAATAAAATTATTAATGTTATTATTAGCAATATTGAAAGTATTATCATTATCATTATCAATTGTGAAATTTAATTAATACTGGTGTTATGTCTGTGGATTAATAGACACAACACGGTGCTGCAGTTGGTAGGCCCTTGTAGGTTATTGGGTAAATTAACTTTATTATAGTATAACTTTATTGTTTAAGAGCAGTTGTAATAGTTTTATAAATATTGAACTATAAAATGTTAAAATTAGGGATTTATATTATTGAAATAATTTAAATAATAAAGCTAAATTTTATTTCGTGCAAATATGAAAGAAATTTCTTTATATTTTACAAAATAAGGAAATAACTTTTTATATTTAATCAAATTTTTTAACGTTCATAGCCTAGATACTAAAAAGTATATTTTTAGCAAATTTTTAGTGACTAGGTAACATACTAATTAAGATGTTACCTGCTTTTCTTTGCAGTGTAACTTGGCAAACATTTCTCTATTCTGTTGCATATAAATATTTTTCAGGCAATTTAAGACTCTCCATC
>JABUQX010014622.1:140000-150132 GCA_015478945.1 Trachelipus rathkii
TTTAGGAATAATATTTATAAAAATAATAATAATATAAATAAATAATAGTTATAATAATAATAATAATTAAAATATTTTATAATAATTAATAATAATAATAAAATAATAAAATAATATAATAAAATTAATAATAATAATAATAATAATAATATATAATATAATAATAATTAATAATTAATTAATAATAATAAATAATAATAAATATAAAATAATTAATAATAATCAATCTAATAAAAATAAAAATAAAAAAAAAAAGAAAAATAAAATAAAAATAAAATACTAATACTAATATAAATACTAATAATTAATAAATAATAATAATAATAATAATAATAAAATAATAATAATAAATAATAATAATAATAATAATAAATATATAATAATAATATAATAATAATAATAATAATATACTTTTTGGATGTATCATATTACTCCTTGATCATATTCTGCGTCCCGTTCCTCCTTTATGGTTTTGCGCAAACAAGAATTTTGGGCAAAAGTTTATGTGGGAGGAATTTTGAATGAAAATTTTCTCATTGCCAATTTTCCCTTTTTCTCTCTAGACGCCCTAACAAGATTAAGTTATTGATTTTAACACGATCCGACAGATAAATATTGACGCGTACAGATTTAGAAATAATATACGTATATTATATTTTACAGATTATTTATAATATATATATATATAAATATATATATATATATATAATATATATATATATAATATAATATATAATATATATTTATATATATATCATATATATATAATATAATATATAATAATATAATATCATATGTATTAGTTTCCTGTTTGCAGACTTCGTTGGGCTATTAATGTTTGTTAAAAAGGTGAAATGTGCGTTGAAAGCGAGACCGAGGATCTTTGTGTTTTTTTTAATAGTATTAGCACATTGTTTAGCTCTACCTGAGGCTGAAGGAAATATTGGTGTCTATCAGAAGTTTTTAAGGCAATTGAGGATTTTTCTGGTGATTCTGTCATTACATTAATGCTTGAATGAATCAAAGGAGATTTTATTCTCCACCAGATGGATTCGAACACTGGACTCCGCGTCGCTGAGTTAACAGTAACCGGGCGCTCTATCCACTAGGCCATCCACGTTCCCAAAAAAGAACGTTTCAAGTCTAGCTTATAAAGCCCCCGGTCTTCTCTCATAATTGCTGAGTACTCAAAGGCCAGCCCCCAAGTTTCTAGTTGTTTTGTAAAAGCTTGTGTGAGACTGGTGGCTGTCGATTTTTATGTTCTTTGGGTCATGATGGTTATTTCGTTAGCGTATATTATGAGTTTTATGTCTGATGTTTGAGGATATACAGATAGGCTGTTAATTAGTTGAAGAGAATAGGTGATAAAATGGCTCCCTTGGTGACATCGTGTCTAATTTTTGCTTTTTTAATAAGTAGTTTTTGTTAGGAACTTGAGCTTTGCAGCCTGATAGGAAATTTGAGAAATATCTTTTGTAATTTTTTATACATTTGTGTTAAGGATATTCTGTTCCAGGACAAGTTGTGAATTGTGCCAAAAAGTTTGTCTATGTTTATAGCTATAACTATGGTTCTGTAAGGAGCTGTTTTGTTAAGACCCGTTGTATAGGTATGTGGTCAGAAGTTTGTTTTATTTCGATTTTTCAGGTCGTGTTTTGATTTGGAGATGAGTATAAGAAGGTTATGTCTCGGGTGTATGGAGTCTCATTAGATTGGGAGGAAAGATGAGTTGATAGGTTTAGCAGTTCAGGATGATTAGGGATTCTATTTCTTCTAAGATGTGAATTCCTCTGTGGTCGGATGGGTAATACTGATACCAGTCCGTATGAAGAATTACTGAAGTTAACATTCCCCATGATCAAGTTGCAGGTTGTATTTAGAAGCACTTACTTTGGTTTGAATTTATTATGGCAATATGTTGATGTAGGGTGAGGAATGTATATGTTGATTACATTGTTTGTGGAGTTGTTTATTAGTATTTTAAAAGATTGTATATTTATGGTAAGATCATTAACTATGTTAGTTATATCGTTTGTTACATAGTAAATATTGTTGTTTTCTATTAATGGGAGTCGTTTTCCGCTTGGGAGATTGCTAATTTTAATATATACTGAATTTTAGGGGTATTAGAAGGAGAGTGAGTTTGCTTGTTTAAACCTATATCATGTGTGCTTAGTGATTAATTTTATATTTTAGAGTGTTCTTATGCAATCTATTAATGTTTATTTGTAAGAAGGTTTCCATAGTTGGCGATTTACGTGACTTTAGTGTGTATGTGTAATGAACTTTAAGTTGGTAGTTATGTGAGTGGGGATGCAATATTAAAAGAAGACATAGTGTGATCCTGAATGGGTAAGGTTCTAAAGCCCAAGTATTTGCTTTTGATATACCATTTACGACAATTTAGCATCCAAGTTAAAGTTTATTGTTAGTCTATACAATTCCATATATGTATATATATATATATATATATATATATTATATATATATAATATATATATATATATATTATATAATCTATTATATTAAAATATATAATATATATATATATATTATATATAATGATAATTAATAATATATATGTATAGGCGTACCGCAACATGTAAGATTCACAAGGCAGTGGGCAGACAATATCTATACAATGGAAAAAATTCATATAAGCCTGTGTCTCACAAGCTATAGTTTGTGAGATATAGGGTGTCAAAGGAAAATGTTGATAGTTTTATATTTTTATTTATTAAGCTGCTTACAATAATGGTTTTTTATAACAATAGATACAATAGCGAATTATAAAACAAAATAAAGTAATAAGAAAGGATATGAAAATACAACTAAAGTAACAAAAAAAAAAAAATCAAAACAAGTTTCAGTACAGTAGCTTTTCTATTAATATAAACCATTTTTCTATGTTTGAAGGGCGTTTTCTTTCAAAAATCCCAGGTGTATACCTGATTTTTTTTAAATAACGTTCACACATCACAGGCACATCCCTATTATAGGAGGGGAACTTCTCTAGGTAATTTCTACCTAGGATCCAAAAAAGGGGATCGAACCCGCGCCCTTGCCATGCGACTCTCGTCGCTCTACCTATTAGAGCCACGGTATCGGATTTGTTGATAGTCTTCTTGTATGCTTTGAAAAAGCATTTCAATTTCTGATTTGCCTATCAGTGCAAACCTAACATAGTTAACTATTTGTTTATAAACAAAGTTAGTGTGTGATTATGGGTTATCACATAACCGAGGCAATGATAAATCAATTTACTGAATTTTATAAGAAAGACATTTTGAAAAAGAAAGTTCTTGTCTGAGTAAATAAATAACTATTTCCAGGATCCAAACTATATTAGTACACTCAGGAACTGGAATTTTAAAAATATGAAGTTCTCGGCCGCCTAATACCTGCTGGACAATGTTCTGATTCATCCCTATTAGTTGATACATAGAAATTCATTCAGGATCAAGGCAAAATCGTAATCTTATATGGTGTCAAAGATTGTTTTGTTTTTATTTAAATAACTGGAGCTTGAAGCTGCCATCCGAGAAGCAAATTATATCTATCGTAAATTTGAGGAACTATTTCCATTTGAATATGAATCAGCAAACATGTTCTAAAACATGTGCACTACAAGTGTATTATGGTCCAAGGTATTATTAATCACACATAAGCATCAGTTAAGAATTTTGTCGAATTGTTTGGACAAAGGTTATCATTCCAGCTCTATCTGTTTAAGTCCACTGTTTAAAGATTATATTGTCAGGCATATCAGTATCATCAGCTTCTTGGATCAAATCTTTTGGACATTGAATACATTGGCCCATCATACAGTTGTAATTGTTCAGAGAAAAAATTATGAAGATCCTTGTAATTAAACAAAGCTTTCCGCATACATTCATGAGAGTTTACATTTTGTGACTTCAAACAAACACAAGAACTGATGGAGTGTACTAGTGATGAATCCAGCAAGGACGACACCACCTTTTGTTTTAACTCATGGTAATTTGAGTAAATATCAAGATTGATCTAAAATTATTATTCATGAAAAAAAAATTTCAAAATGTTCAGAAAAAGTTAAGTTAAGTTTTTTAAAAAAATGTGTTGTTTAGTAGGCAGCTTTTGGCACATTACATTCCAAGCAAGCTTGCCACTATAATTTTTCTTTAAGAGAACTTACTTAAACTTTTTCTGAACTTAGAAGTAATTTTTTATCGTGAAAATATTAGATTTCAAGAAATACTAGATATTACCATCTTGTGAATGATTTATTGACTCTTCCAGTTTTACAAATTTTACAATAATAGTAAATCAAGGAAAATTGAAAAAAGTATTTATTAATGGGAAATGAGGGGACAACATGTTAGTGGTCCGTAACGATTTCTTAGTTTAAGTGGCTGTTGTCCTTCATTATAAATTCATAAAATATTATTAGAACCAGAGAATAAATGATAAAAATTTCCAAGTTTCAGCAGACTGATAAACAAAAATGTGCTACCTCAGATAAGGAGGAGTTGTAATCGTGATGAGAAATGAGGCAGGTCCATCTTTCATTCAACATAATCTTTCTCTCCTCATAATCCATGGGTTCGAATCGTGCTATTCTACTGAACCATTATCTGATCTACAGACAGAAATTGCATATCGGGTAGTGGATTAAAATTTTGTTCTCCTATCACTCAAACCATAATTTTCATTCAAGCTAGGAAAAATATGTATTGCAGGGAAACTCTAATCGACAAGCAAGATCGGACTCTTCATTGAACGAAAGTGACGCTAACCTCCTTCGTCTCCAGATGACAAATCCTTTCTGGCCATTTGCCAAAAAAACATCTCTAGCGAATCTTCTGTAAATCTGCCTTTCCTACTCTTATTCAATCTGATGATTTTCTGTGCTAATTCTCCAACTGAAAAGGCCAATCTCTTCGCCATCCTATTTTTCCTCTAACTCAAGTCCTAGACGATTCTGGCATTCCTTACTTTTCCTACTCCTTCATTCCTCTCTGGTCATCCTTATGCCTGATTGCCTGTGATTACATGAATTGGCGTGCATGGACCCCATGGAAATTCTATGAACGGTTAGGAATGCGGGTCAGATGGCATTGCTTCCCGAGGTTTTGAGGAAGCGTTGTGCTTCCGTGCTATTCCTCGCCCCCTCGATTACAACGCTAATGACTCCCTATGTCTCTAATACTAGCACTTCCCCAGTGTTGGAAGCTCGCACACATGTCCAACCTTATTCCGAAAAAAAGAAGCGGCTCATAATTCTAAACTATCGCCCTTAATAGCTCTCCACTTGTAACTTTTATGCTAAGATCTTGAACCCCTTCTCAGACTTACTCACTTCTTAAACTCATCTGAAACTCATTCTGATCGCGCAGTAGGCTTTCGGGTGCCAGAGGCTCGTACTGGCGACATACTCTCCTATTAACCGATTTTATGGTTATTTCGCTCTTAGGAACTACGGGCCGACTTGCGTGGTAGCGCTTGACATACTCAAAGCATTTAACGGAGTATGGCACGCGTCACTGCTCTCCAAGCTCCCCTCCTTTGGGTTTCCTCTTTTTCTTTGCTTACTTATGTATAGCTTTCTTTAAAATCTCTCAATTCTTTTTTTTGGCACGCTGCCAGCCTTCATTGACAATTGTCAACTTGAGAGATCGTATTTGAAATTGGTATACATTATTAAATGTACAACATCAATACCATTTTAAATATGGTCTCTTGTAAAACAAAAAAACAAAATTATATTCTGCCACATTAAATGGCCAGGGTGGGGAACATTTAAATACCAATACATGACACTGCTTGTTCTTTTTGCGTAAGACTTTACAGCCGTCTTAACACATACCCATAAAATCTTATGTTCACATCATATCGTTCGTGCAAAATGTCTA
The DNA here is from genome assembly GCA_015478945.1 of Trachelipus rathkii. Taxonomy (NCBI): domain Eukaryota; kingdom Metazoa; phylum Arthropoda; class Malacostraca; order Isopoda; family Trachelipodidae; genus Trachelipus; species Trachelipus rathkii. The sequence goes on from JABUQX010014622.1 coordinate 145,892, forward strand.
GTGAAAGTAGAGTTAATTCGACACAGTAAATTGCGTTTAACCATAAGACACACATACGAGGTTCATAAACTTCAGGAACACGTCAATAAAACTGTACGGACGAGGAGAGAGGTTGAAATGCGAAGGATGTATCTAGAAAGGAGACAGATTTGAATTAGCTTAAGCTAGTAACTGAAAAGCGCAAATCCATTGAGGAAGACGTCTGGGAAGAAATGAGTGGTAGGAAGATGTGTATGTGTGGGATGTGAAGGATATGAAGAGGGGATAAAGAAAGCAATTGCACATTTCTGTATGGTGACTTGTAGGATAGGAGAGCATATAGTAGCAGTTGGCGGAGAATGTGGACAAGGAAGTGGCTAGAATTCTAAAGGTTAAATTTAAGCTTGATATGTTAAGAAGTATGTGTGTTGCGACATTATTGGTCCCTATGAGTAAATGTTGAAGAGTGCGATTTTTCTGGGTAATCTGAAAAAGATGTTTTGGGATGGGAAAAGTGGTCAGGGGGATTAAGTGTCAGTATTAAGACACATATCATAGCCCACCTCAGCGATTTGTTTCTTACACCTGTCATCACCACCACAGTCAGGAGTCTTAATTCAAGGAGGGCGTGTAGTTACGCAAAAAGTCCTCACCTCTAGCCCCAAAATGCGCAGACGAACACGACGCAGGCTTTAAATGAGGAGATTAAATTCAATAGGAACATACAGAAGATGGAAAGAGAAGTCCATAGAACAGACAGACGCTAATAGGGTGGCAGAAAAGAATGACCAGTAAACCACAGCGAACATTTAGCCTTGGAAGTTACCAAATAATCTCAACACAAAACAGGAGAATATAAAAGACATAGGTGAAAATCATGTCAAATAGTGATGTATAATAATATAATATATATATTATGAATATATACATAAGTATATATATATAAAAATAATATATAATAAAGTATAATATATATATAAATATATATAATATTAGTATAATAAATATATATACTAATATACTTATATATAAGAAATATAGTATATATTAGTGATGCGAAGAAAAGAGGTAACAATCACGAATCCGCACATATTCGGAACCATACGCACATTATTAAAGATTCCGCATTCGCGCGCTATTGCCCTGCAAGATGAATTGACGGCGAGATTGTTTAATCTGTTCTAGATTAGCTAAAACTTAACAACAACAATAATATAATAATAATTAATAATAATAATAAATAATAATAATAAATAATAATAATATAATCATAATAATAATAATAAATATAATAATAATAATTAGTAATAGAAGAATACGAGGTTGAAGGCCAATTCAAAAAAACAGGACTAAGTTGAAATATTCCATATTTATAATGTATCATCACAAGGAAATATCCAACAATCGCATGGCAATAGTCATCTTGCATTATCTGATAGGAAAGAAAGTAATTGTCCAAAAGACACACTTGCTTCGTACGCCAGTTCGAATTCCAAAGTGAAACAAGTTCTATTGAAATGTGAAAAATGACATCATACCTACCATCTCGTATTAAGCTATTGAAACAATTTGAAGAAACTACAAAAAGAAGATCAAGACGAACAGACTCATACAGCCTTTCTGAGTCTCCAAGTGTAATAACCATAGACTGCGACAAATGCATAGAAAGAGGCATTTTGTAACTATCTTCAAATGAAAATGATGACTGTTTATAAAAAGAGATGAAAGAATGTATTAACAAGAGCTAAGGAAAAACAGCTTAGAGGTTCTTGGAAAATATTGACTACCATAAATCAATTTAGTAAAATTAGGATATTGTAAATCACATGACTTATCATAAGGAAAAAAAATGAAATCTACCAAAACTAACACCATCTATAAGTAATATCAATAACAGATATTCACTGAGAAGAAATTTACACATTCTCCACTAGTTGGAATGAAAGAAAAAAACACTCCATGTTTGCTTACTTGTACATGTCAGGAATTGAAAAACTTAATCTCCCAAGAAAAACGAATTATAGATTCAAAAAATTATGATACCAATCAGTTTATTTGGAAAAGCTAAAACCGAAAAAAATGTTTACCCCATGCTAATATGTAAAACTTGCAGAGCAATACGTGGAGAACCTGTACCGTCCAATTTATTGTTCCAAATTCAGAGAGTATTTATAGCAAAGCGGGCTACTCAGCAGAAAGGAGTGGATGTTTCTAACCAAGGCCGCATACACTATCCTAATAGTTAGAATCTAACTAATCACAGTGCAAAAAGAATAATAATTAAAATGCCATGTGTTAAAACATAACTTTCGGATAAGAGGGCCGAAAAATATCTTTGAATGAAGGTGGCTGGAAGAAAGAAAGAAGAGGCATTTGAGTGGAGAATGAGGGAAGAAAGGAGAGTAAAGAGATGAAGTCCACAGAATAGTTATCGCCAGGTAAAGCGCCTGGAACAGCAATTGAAATATAAGAATTAATAACGAATATAATGGAAGGGCATAAGAGAACAAGGTCAGGAGAGGAAAGGAAGAGATAAGGAATAAAGGAAGATAGTGCGAGTAGAATAAGATAGATAAATAGGTAGAGAAGTAATAGCTCAGGAGAGTAAAGGTAATATGAGTATAGGAAGAAGTATAATAGTATAATAGAGAAGGATATCATATTATAATAGGAGGTATATAAAAAGTAGATATTAGGATAATAGATATAGGTTATATATAATATAGGAATAAAATAAATATATTAAATTAGATATATATAGTATATATATGAATACCTTAGGAAATGAGAATTATAAATAATGAGTTATACTAGTAATTAATATTAAATAAAGATATATAATATATATGTGAAAGTAAGAAGATATAACAACTCAACGTAAGAGTCCTATATATGAAGTGAATAGAAAATTATAGGGATTAATATATAAGAAGAGATATATAGTAAAGATAGAACTAAATATATATATATAGATAGATATATATTATATAATGAATAATTATAAATATATAAAAATATATATATATATATATATAGTATTAAGGGAAAAGGAAAATGTGCCGCAAATTAGTGAATAATAAGCCGGAAATATCGAAATAGGTTCGGAACGTAACAGAGGTGTAGTAATCGGCTAAAGAAAAAAGTAGGCGAAATATAATTAGGATCTCGGCCTGAATTAAGTAATAATACACTCCCGAGCGCAATCAAAAAAGATTCGGATGCAGGACTGAAGTTAAACCAACTGGCTAGGAGAGAAGAGAAATAAAGGAAAAAATTCACAAAGCTATTTATACTCAGTGATATTTTCATTGTACTGCCTGTGAAAGAAAACGAAATAATTGACATTTCTCGTCAAATGAAACTATATAAGATTATCCATGGGTTTGCCAGAGCGAAATATCTTTAGCGCGCGAAGGACGTGATAGGGTGTTAGTGTATATCAAGAATATTATAGAAGTGGGTTGAAGAGGTTACATCCATTTAGGGGGAGAAAATGAATATGTAAAGTATAAACTTAGGCAGTATCTGATTCGACTCTCGAGCTGAAAGAATCAAAAAAAAGAAAAGGAGAGATAGAAATGAAACATTGTTTGTATATTTTAACGGGTTTAGATTTGGAGGAACTTTTCAATTTTGTAATATTAGATGATTAGTAGATTGAGTTAAGCGGTGTACTATAGACAAAGGATGATATTATAGTAATTACGGGAGTATTGTTGAGGTTGCTGATTCCATATATATTCTCGGCATTTGCGTTTGGATATCACATGGTCCCGTTTTCGTGGCAATTCATGGCGGAATCCCATAAGATTTTTGGGAAGACATATTCGCCTGAGGGAATGACCAAAACTCAATGTGCGCACTGAGGCCGAGGACGGATAGAGAGGCAAGAGGAGATGTTATGGAACAGAGATCGAAAGATTAAAAAGCGCGTGTGCTGTAACTTTACAGATAAGTCGATCTACAGACAATGGGAGAGTAGAAAGAAGGAAAGAGGAAGTGGAGACAGCAAGTTTACTGCAGTGGTCATCGATATTCTGGTGCTGGCGGAGGGGAAGACAAGGTGTAATGGGGAAGGAGTTTAGTTTCAAATGAACAGCTATTATCGAGATACGATCAAATGAACTCTGCCTCGCTAAAATAGGAGTGAAATAGGCATACCCACATGCTAATTGCCCGTAATGACAACGTGTGTTGTGTAAAATGATAGAGCGGATGCAAATCCTTGCCTGACAGATACGGGTCGGGGATAGCCGGTTCAT
>JABUQX010014623.1:2500-5000 GCA_015478945.1 Trachelipus rathkii
ATGACGTCAATTCATTACACAGTGTTGCCATCCAACTACTAATAGTAACATATATTTGATTGATCTATGTAAGTCAGAAATTATATTTTAAGGAAACTTCCAAGTAACAGACACACTTTTAAGTGTGTCATTCCATAATTTACGAAACGTTAAGTTAAATCTACATGAAAGTGCAGTACTCGTTATAAAAGAAACAGTTATATTTTGGCAGAAGGCACGCATACCTCTTTGCGAAGAACATAGCTGTGTTTCTAAATTAGGGAAATTGTATCAAGATTGGAGGACTTGCAAAAAAATTTAAATCGTTTATCCCACAAAGACCGCGAAAGCGACTGAATTTGATGATGAACTGGACAATTTGTTTGATATTGCGCATGAAAATTCTATGGATATGATACGCAAAAAAGAAGATAAAATGTTTCTTTTATTGAGCTTGCGAGAAAAGAGGAGGGAAGAGAAACTATAGAAGATAGTTGAACGCAAAAGAGGTCCAAGAAAAAACTACATAAGTTAAAAGAATGAACGCAGGAAAAGGTCACATGAAGAAATGGCATGTAACGGTAAGGACTTTCCTCGTACTTATTAACATTATATTTTTTAACATTCAATATGCAATAGTGTAATAAGGATAAAAGAGAATTCTGTTTGTAAAAAACAGAGGAAAATTAAAAATGTTATTGTCTTTATTTCGATGCTACTTCTTTTCATAGCTATTTTGAAAAGAAAAGTGTAGTTTATTTCGTAAAATTACTTTTGTTTTCTTCTTTTTCCTCCTCTTCGTTTGGTTTCTTCAGTCGAAGACGACACAAGTTAAACGATTGCAGAAGAAATGTCAGACTCCACGAAAGAAGAGAATTTTCAAAGCAGATCTGGTACATCACACCATTCCACTGAGCAATCATCTTCCAGCAACAAGAGAGGAAGAAGTGACTTTACTACATATAGCGTAAATTACTATCTGCCCTAGACAAATGCAAAATTACCAGGGCTGCGGAGTCGTAAAATAATTTTTTCGACTTCGACTCCGACTCCGACTCCTTAAATTCAAATTTGGATTTTCGACTCCGACTCCCGACTCCGACTCCACTTAAACAAAAATTTTCGACTCCGACTCCGACTCCGACTCCACTCAAACAAAAATTTCCGACTCCGACTCCACTCAAACAAAAATTTCCGACTCCGACTCCGACTCCGACTCGCGACTTTCCGACTACAGCAAGTCAAATTCAAAAATTTCCGACTCTGACTCACCTTAGTGCTTACAGAGCTACAGTAAAACATTTTTTTGTTTCAACTATTTGTTTTCTCGCTTGCTTTTGCGAATAAAAATATTTACCACTTTTCCAATGAATCTAATCTCCAAATGCTATACGGTGAAGTACCGTAAAGACACATAAAGATGCAGCGCAACAGAATTACAAACAAATATATTTTCAGTTTGGGAAACAAATGTGTATAACGTAATTATAAGGCAAATAATTTTTATTTTTATTATAAAAACAGTCCATTATAAAATTAAACAGTTTAATATTGTTCAGTCCTCAAGTGTACTTAAAAGTTAAAAACATATAATTAATTACTTTGTCGATATTATAATATATATATATATATTATATATATATATATATATATATAATAATATATAATATATATTATATATATATATATATATATATATATATATATATATATATAGGGAAGGGATGGTTTAAAAACCAATGGTTTAAAAGACATAAAAAAACCAATGGTTAACATGCATAAAATATTTAAGAAATGTATTTATTAATGGTTTTCTTTAGCATGGTTGATATGGTTTTCTTCATTTTTTTAATCGAAAAGAGTAACTGAAGGCAATAAAAATTTCTGCTGATTTTATATATTTGAGAAATGATTATATATATAATTATATAATATATATATCATATATATATATATATATATATATATATATATATATTATATATATATATAAAATATATATACCTATTATATATAATATATATATATATATGATATATAATATATTATATATATATATCATTATATATTATATAGTATAATATATATATATATATTTATATATATATATACTATATATATATATTTTGTAAAATTTTATAAACATTTAAAACATGATTCTTGTTTCGAGCTCTTAAGGATTTCATTTTCTACCCATCGATGCCACATTTCAAAAGATTATAATAAAACTCATTTGTGGAGTGTGTGGCCACAGCATCAACCAAGCTAGAAGGCAATGACTGTAAACTAAGTGATGATGTTTATATTTGGAAAAATATGAATATGGAGCTAGAACAGCTTAATCCACTACCTCTCCACAGACAAGATTTATAGCAAAAGTAAAAGGAGTATCATCAGGCAGTAACAGAAGCTCACTTATTGGCATATATTTTTAACCCAAGATATCAGACCACAGTACTTACAGAGGATGAGTATTCAAAAGCAGTGGAATTAATGGAATAAAATTAAGAGCAAATTCTCC
>JABUQX010014623.1:10000-35000 GCA_015478945.1 Trachelipus rathkii
CTGCGAATGACGGATTAACTTCCGGAGCCGGAGCCGGAGCCGGAGCCGGAGCCGGAGCCGGAGCCGGAGCCGGAGCCGGAGCCGGAGCCGGAGCCGTAGCCGGAGCCAGATTTGAAATCGGAATACAAACATATAATAGATCGAGTAAGGTATATTTCCCTATGTGTTTGAGCCAATAGAACTTAATTTTGAAACCCTCAAGGGCATCTGTGAACACCCAGTAGGTATCCTCAGAATAAAAATGAAGAAATGCATGGAATTCGAAAGAGAAAAAGACGGAGAATGAATGAAAAAGAAATAGAAAGTCGGAGACTGAAAAGTCTCATGAAGCAAAGCAGTGCACCGTAGCCGTTGGCGAAACAAGAGTTGAAATCTGGCTACAAACGTATAATAGACTGAGAAGGTGTCTTTACCTATGGTTATGAACTCGTAGGACTTGATTTTGAGGGTTTGTGAACCCTCAAGGGTGTTTGAGTTTCCCAGGAAGGGACTCCCAAATAACAAAAGAAGACAAAAAAAAACCTAGTAGATAACAAAGGTTTATGAATGAACGATGACCAAGGATAATTTCATAGAAAACAGAAATGTTATGGTCCCCTTGCGATGTGGGGCACTCTCTAACAGGCTGTCATTACATCTATCTTCCTCTTCTTTAGCTTGACCTAACCAATCCTAACATTGCTTAGCGTACTATCTTAATCCATACAATTTATTAATTATAAGGTCCATTTCCTTAAAATATAATTTCCTTTAAACTATGACTTTATTAAATTGTTTACTCCATTTTCTTTTCAAACAGGCACAATAATATTTTTAATTTCTTTTCATATTACCTGTTTTTTAAACTCTGAATATTAACTATAAAATTTTGAGTGCATCATTTTCTTTTAAACTGAAACCTTATATTTGTTTATAGAAAATCTGTTTCATCATTAAAAAGTTTTTAAACAATTTATGCCTTTACTAAAAAAAATATTTACTTTTTTTTATAAAAATATGTACTTTATTAACCCTAAAAGCAATAAAGCACTACCTCAAACACCCAATTCCCAGCCTCCCTCCCATTCGGCCATGCGCCGATGTGTAAATGTATATTTATAAAAATAGTGTATAGTGTATATGTAAATAAAATTAAAATTAAAAATTAAAGAATATGAAACATAGGTAATTCTCACCTTTGATTTCAATATTTCGACGGAAACTATGTCTGAATCTGTTTCTTTGAGGCTGAGTACCTGGGTAGATAAGAATATAGACTTCTTCTCAAGGTAAGGTAGAGAGAGGACGAAGATGTCTGCTCAAAACCTCTGTCTGGATATGCGTCTCTCTGCTAGAGCACAAAATACTGAAGCTCTTTGGAATGATTATGAATTCAGAAGGAGGGATAATAAAAGAAGGAAAAGCAATACGATTACGAGTTTATATGGAGACTGTTAGTTAGCTCACAATTATGGCAAACTAGGTTGTAATGTATTCTAGTATGCAAATGATAAATACCTTCAAGATATAACTGAATCAGATACTTATAGTATATGAGACATGGTTCGATTGTACAGGAAAACCAAAATTAATAAGAGACTGAAATAAACATAAGGAGACTTGTTGAGCAAGGTGTTATACATTGTTTGTGAAGAGAAGGATGCAAAATATAAACCTTTCCTGAAGTTAGTGGATATTGAAATATGAACACAAACAGGAGAAATGTCATGGATATGCCCACAAACCCAAAAGCCATTGAAGGTACTCCCATTGCTATGAATGCGCTACTCTACCTCTGTCCATTCAGTCGCCTCTTGCGACACGCAGAACACACAGTATGAGTTTTCTTGCATTCCTACATGGAGATGCCCCTATAAAGGATATATATATATATATATAATATATATTATAATATATATATTATATATATATTATATATATATATTATATATTATATATATTATATATATTATTATATATATTCATTTTTTTTCAAGTATGCTGCGTGGTGAAGTGGAGGTCAAGAATGTGGGGAAGCTATTTATACATTTAGAATACAATGATATTTATGATGATGTCATCAAAAATATTTTAATCTTTCTATACTTACCTCACTGCCGTTAGCTGGAGTTTTTGGAAATATGGTTACAAGTGAGTCCATTTAATTTTTATATATATTATATATATATATACTATAGTTATAGTATATATATTTATATATATATATATATATATATATATATATATATAATATATGTATATATAATATATTATATATATATATATACTTACTTATTTACTTATTACTTCTGCCCCTGGCCCACCTATAATTGGAGGCCACATGCCTCCAGCGAACGAGCTGCCGCCAATGAGCGATTCACAGTAACGAGAAGAGAAGACTAACAAGCAAGTCGGCGGCGGGGGGCGACATTATATAATATATGATATATTATATATATATTAATATTATATATTATATATATATTATATATAATATATTATATATATTATTATATATTATTATATATATAAATATATATATACCGTATATAATATATTATATATATAATTAATATATATATATATATATATAATATATATATATATATATCATTAATATATTAATATAAAAAATAAGGAAGCACCAAAGCCAAGAACGTGAGAAAATTTATTGACAACGTATTCAGTTAAAATATAAGCATGACCTGCCTCTATAAACAAAAATAATAACACAGTGGAAGAAATAAACTAACTAATACCTAATCTAGAAACTAATGTGTATTAAGAAATAATAAAATAATAATAATATTTTAAATAATAATAAATAATAATAATAAAATAATAATAATAATAATAATAATAAATAATAATAATAATAATACAGAATAATAGTAAAAAAATTATAAAAATAACTAATAGATATAAATAATAATAAAGAATAAATAATAATAATAATAAATAATAGTAATAATAATAATAATAGATAATATATAATAAATAATAATAATATAATAATAATAATAATAATAATAATAATATAATAATTCAATAATATAATAATAATACTCGTAATAATAGTTTAAAATATTGAAATAGTGTAATGAACAAAACAATATAAAATTCTTATACATAAATAAACAAGAATATAAAATAAAAATAATAACAATAAGTGTGAAAAAAATATAAAACCCGACTTGCTCGTTACCTTAGAGAAACTTTCCATATTAGAGACTTGATATAAAAGGGAAATAATTTGTTGTTGAATATAAGAAGGAAATAATTTGTTGCCTATGTTTATCCTAGAGGCGGAGCTTACGGAATTAGGTTGTTTTGGACCTTAACTTTTATATTTGTGAATAAAGTTTTGTATTGACCTATTTTTATGAAGATTTGGGCCAATACTTGCTTGATGTATAAGGACTTCTTAGCAGCAAGAGAGATGTTTTGAGATGAGAAATGAACCAAAACCATGAAAGCTGGGATTTATGGGTCTTCCACTCAACAACCAAAAGGCAATCTTATCCTCTTCAAGAAATACGCATTCACTATGGGAGTCATAAATCTTCATGCGTTTCAAATATATAAAATAATTTAATTAATATTATATATATATATATAATATATATATATATAAATATATATTATAATATATTATATAATATATATACTAATATATATATATATATATATTGTAATATATATATATATATATATTTTTATATATATACTATAATAATAGATTATAATATATATATATATATAATATTATAATATAAATATATATATATCACTGAAGTAATAGCCAATCCTCATGGACACAAAGTTTCGTTGGAACAGCAGGATAGTGATGGGAAGTACGTTAATGAATTAACGAACCTCTTTACTTATCTGCCTCGAAATCTGTGCTTCTTCAACAGATCATAGCGTGTTTCCGAAAATCCCCAAAGGCATTCTTGTGGTTATCCCGGTAACATTTAATAGTTTTTTATATTTTTGTTTTTTTATTTTATTTCTATAAGATTCTAAATTATGATTCTAGTTTAAGTACGATGTGGAGGAAGAGAAGAATCATTTGTTTAGACTGTAGTATCAATTAGTTGTAAGAAAATTTTAGGAATTGTTTGAAGGTATTGTATTTGATTTTCTTAATTTAAGTGCATTTTTGAAAGGTGAAATGTATGGAAAAATTATCATTATTCTTAAGTTTATTTTAGTAATAGTGGATGGGTTGACTACATCTATGTACAAAATAGAATCAAAATTATTTATCATTAATATATATAATTAATTCATTTGTTCTCCATTTACTACTACTCACTACTTTATATTTTTATATTATTATATATTATATATTATTATATATGATTATTATTTATTTTATTATCTTATTATTATTATTATTATTATTATTATTATTATTATTATTATTATTTATTATTATTTTATATTAATTATTATTATTATTATTATTATTATTATTATTATTAATTATATTATTCCTTATTATTATTATTATATTTATTTATTCATTAGATTATTGAATTTCACAAATGAGAAGAATGCGTCAGCGCAATTAAAGTAATGCCCGGTTTTAGTGCATGGGGAATGAGTTGTGGGTCTGGCAGAGGGATTACCCTGACATTGCATGACGAGTTACCAGTGCTGATGTCACGGGGTGAAGCTCAGAATGGATTGGGCCTTGACGATTTTACATTGGGTGTAAAAGGAGATTGTGGGGATGAAGCTTTTCTTCGACTCAGTCTTTTTTATAACTTATTATGATATTAATATTATTTATCTATTATTATTATTATTTATTATTATTATTTTATTATTATATATATTATATATTATTATTATTATTATTATTATTACAGGTGGGGGAAATAAATATAGTGACGACCTTATAAAAAAATTCTCTGAAGAATCATCTTTCCGTACATCAATTGAGGTTCTCTCGCCTTCTGTCATCGAGTTCATGAATGGCTATCAATAAGTCAACATGGTATTATAATGAGTAGAAGGAGTAAAGATTTAGTCGAAGAAGGAATGAACCTGTTCTTCTCAACCTATCAACGATTACAGCTCCACACTCACTATATTTATCAGAGACAGAGCCGATAGAGCGTCTACCACAAAGAAATCAAAGACAGTATTCCCTAATTATCTCAATTATAGCTAGTCAGCAGAAGCAACTGTAGCCCCCAATCGCCGTATACCGCCCGAATCAAAATGTGCCATAAGAAAAAAACTAGCATAGAGGGCAGGATGGAAGACTTGATGATGAAGTAAAGTATTAAATGATAAGTAGAATATAAGTGTATGTGGGTCTAAGATATTTAACTCAGTAGATAGAAGAGCGAAAGTGAATGTATTTAAAGAGAGAAGGAACTAAGGGTATAGAAATACAACTTAAGGTCAATATATAGTGTATGTTTTAAAGGAAATTGGATTATGGGTTAGACGAATAGTAGTCTCAGGAATAGTGTTAGTGGGTTTCATTTAGTAATTTAGTTTTATGCTATACACCATAGATCAGGTAGTAGGATAAGCTTTAGAGAAAGATATGTAAACTGGTCACCTTACTACTACTGCCCACTATCCAGTTAAATCTAAGTATAGAGTATATGGATCCCAACCATCTCAGTGTTGTGTACATCTGAAATCCCCCTAAATAGAGGACTCAGTAAGTTTGGTAGGGAATGATATAACGTCTCGTGGAGAAAGTAGTACATATTCAAAAAAGGCGCGAAAATGGTCTGTTCTGTTAGGAGAACAGTAGCTAGAAGCACGAAGATTAATTGTAGTAGAAGGAAGCAAAGATTTTAAGGCCATCAAGAACAATGAAGTTTAGGAGATTCGAGATTCTCAAGACGTGGTTGGCCGGAGTGTTTATGTTAGCATAGGCACATACTCCACCCTTCCGACCAAAGACGGAACATTATGAAATAAGTTGTAGTTAGATACTTAAACGAGTTAGAGATGAATTCTTGGATGAATTCTTAGGCCTTCTAGTTTGCAGATAAGAGCAAAGAGGTTAGGGTTAGGAGTTAGAGAGGTGATATTCGCCTGGAGCAAAGTTAGAGTTTAAATTTTTTTGAATGGTTTGTAAAGTCGATAGAAAGTCTGCGCCTGCGCAAATCTGCAATCACACACGCGCACACACAACCACAGCAAAACAAAACAACAGACAAAAAAAAAAACAAATGTGAAGTTAGGATTAAAAAATGAGCATAAAAGATAAAACCATAAATTTAAAATAGAAATATAAAATGCTAAAACCATATTTTTACAGAAATTTGAACAATTATAAAAGTTAAAACACAAATCTACACACTACAGTTAAAACAGTATTAATCCACACATCACACACACGACACACACGCACGCCACGACGCACGCACGCCACGCACGCTCAAGCACGCACGTGTCACTGCACACACCACACACACACACACAACACACACACACACACACCACATATGATTGTACGACCACCAATCAGAACACACACACACACACAAATCTTACGCACACAGATATATACATAAATATATAATATATATATATACACACACAGTAACACACACACACACACAATACACACAACAAGCACACACACACACAATATATAGGTAGTATATATATATTATATAAATTTTATAATATGAACCATAGCACTACCAGATGGTAGAGCACCGATCCAGCTTGAGGCACACACACATGCACGGACAAGCAGAGGGCCGCAGGTTCGAGTACTGGGTTGGAGCCGAACGAAGAGATGTGAGATATTTCTTTAATCTAGGCCTTCGTCCCACTCAGACGTTAACATCAGCACATCAAACAATTTGTGGTGCCGGATTTAGGCCGTGTGTATGGCAACACACACACAGCACCAAGCACACAACAGCAACACAGCACACAGCACACACACGCACACACACACAATGCACCACACCACAACACACACACACACACAGGCTTGCTTTCCCAAGGCTTTCTCGAAGGTAGTCCCACTGACCAGGACGGAAAAGTCCTTAACTTGGGGTTGATGAAATTAAATTATAAGTGATTATACTAGGATTGCAGCTATCTACAACACTCGGAACACCCACACACACAAAACAGTCCGAAACATTTTTTTTAAAAAGTTACCGGTTCAGGCGGTACTTACTTCAAGTATTATCAACACTCTATCTTACAAAACTATCTATATACCGTTCAATTAAATCTCTTAAAAAAATAGGTAATTGATTTATCATTTACTCTCATTTATGATTATGATAAAAATAAAATATAGAAAATGATAGTGGTTAAAAAATATTCATGATAAAATGACCCTCGGCTCTATACTGTTCGGAAACTTCATTCAAAATATCGAAAACAACAGATATTTTCATGCTTCGAGTACGGCAGTAGCTCTTATCAAACTCACACAGTACCATACGACTGAAGAGGACAAATACAAATCACTACTAGTCAACAAGGTTGCTATTTTATTATTATTATATTATATTTGTTAATGATATAACTGTAATTAAGTTTATAAGTTTTTAGCAAAAAAAAAAAAAAACCAAAAAAAAGAAAAAAGAAAAAAAGAAAAAATACAAAGAAAAGCTTCACAAATGTGTCAAAAAGTTCCATAAAAAGACACAAAAATTATTATTATTTAATTTATAATGTATTTTTATTCTTATATCTATTCACAAAATCAAGAACAAACACAACAGCTACTGACCAACAGCACAACTCTAGCACAAAGCGTAGAACAACAACATACAAAACAAATATTAATACAAAAACATGTTTTAAAAATTAATAAGATTTAAAAAATTTAAAAAAAAGTTGCACCACAAAGATTCCATAATTTATCTATTACATTATACAACGAGATGCACACACTTAAATTTCTAGCGAATATTTTGAACATGTTGTGGTGTAGGAAATAAAGTCTGTTTTGGGTTTTGCATTTGTGTTTATGAAACATAAGAAATGCTAAGAGTTTGCCCAGGAGTTTGCCCAGCTTCATGAAGCAGGGCTGGTGAGTATTCAAGTCTTTAGGCTAAGCCAATTTAATCACACAACGAGGTATTTATTTCCACTCATCTAGATTGCTTACGCAATACAGTTTCAGAGTTTCAACCCAGCAGGGAACTTGTGGACCAGAACTTTCCAAGGTGGTCTGGAAATTTCTTGCCGGTCCGGAACATACCTAATTATATACCCACACAGTGTATTGTATGTTGAGCGGTGATGGATGTTATTGCAATTTCTTATCGTGTGCTTAGTGGTGTGAGTGTGGTTAGTGATTGTGAGTGCTATTTTAGTGGTTGGTCTATATAGACAATAATAAATGATTATTTGTAATATGTTGAACTGTGATTTGTAAAGATTCGAGTCTGGAATTCTTGAGATAGTTAGAGGAGTTGCAAATAGAGTAGATTATAGGATGAGTAAGTGAGTTGAGATGTACTTTTATGGTTTTGTTTGTGGCTATTGGTATGTGATTTTATATATATATATTATATATATATATATATATAGTATATATATTATATATAGTGATAGTTTGTAACTGAGTATAGAAATTATTCAGTATCATAGACGGGTGAGCGTTGTATATCTACTGCGATGAGGCTGAGTCTTCACGTTAGACTCGGATTAGCGATACGACCAGGTTCTTAGATTGGTTGGGTATTATTAGGTGGTGTTATCAGAGTTGTATTGTAGACTGGTAGTTGTAAGTCACGGGGACATGTTTGTGAGGACGGATTATGTTCGCGGTGTGAGATGGATGGGCGTAGTGCGCTGTTGTGGGATTTTGCCGCCAGAGGTTTCCTATCCGGTATCCACGGGCCGGATATCAATTGTTAATCCGCCGGATAAAACGGATAGTCTATACGTCACTAGTAAGTTCTTCCTCGTTGGGGGGAATAATTCAAAAATTTGAAATTATATATATTATATAATTATATATATATATAGTATACTATATAGTAATATACTATATATATATATATACTATATATATAGTATATATATAGTATAGGATATAGTATATATATATTATATATATATATAATTATATATATAACATTATTATATATCATATATAATATATATATATACATTATAAGTATCTAACACATATATTATATATACACACCAGCACACTTGATTCTAAGCACATCACAACTTTCGATGTTGGGTATCCAAGATGTTTTATGACTTCATTTGATATTATCACACATTTCAAATAAAAGGTTTATCTGAGTATGAAATTACCACTTCCAATGCTGGAAAATATGTGGGACAAACAGTATTCATAACTATATACAATAACCATTATCAACCATTAAACGTTATAAAGAAAAAATTATAGTATAACAGAAAACAAAAAGAATAAATTGTTGATTTCCAAAAACTTTTATTCATGCATTCAAGCCGATACCATCATTTTTGTTAAATTATTATTTTCATCACTTTACACAACAACACCTATTACTAAAACACTACAACACAAGCTGAATGCAAAAAAAGTACCGGATTTGGTGCCGGTGTTGCGACCAGCGACCAGAGCGAGTCAGCACACAATCGAGTCCAAAATTTGTGGACCTACTAAACAGTTTTTGCATTTTCTACTGACAATTACTATCACACAATTTCTTTTTGTGTAGTCCCTAATTGCGGAATGAATATAGACATTCCGTAGACTGCAAATTCCGAGCACACAACACATTCTATTTTCAATTATTCGAGCACACAATCGCAATTACGCAATTTTATTTTGGATACTTATTAGTTGCTATATAATAATTGCGGAAGCGCGCCACCTACTGAAATTATAGTATTATAATATACATACACACACACTAAATACACACACATCATATATATATATCACACTATAATATGATATACAACACACATACACAATACTATATGATATATTATATAGTATATATATACATACACACTACACACACAAGTATATATATATATACTAAATAAAACATATACTAATATACACTAACTTATATATATATATTAAACTAATAATTTTAATTAAAACATTAGATACTTAATAATTATTTATTATAAAAAGAAATTAACTTAAAAAATAATAAGACTAATCATTTTATATAAATATTATTATAATATGTAAAATTAAAATCAATAAGTGGGGCTTTTTTATCGAGTTTAGTCATATTCTTCTAATAAATATTATACTATACCATTTAAATATTACTTAGCTAAGTGCAAAATTAAAATTGAATTAATTTAATATATTTTGAACAAGTAGAATATATAATTAAATAAACAGGGTGGCAAGGGATGTGGGAGTAGTGTTTCCTTCCACCACCTTTCAAACGAGATTTAATAGTTAAATACTAGAGCAAGTAAGATGTTATACTTAAGTTGTTAAGTAACGGGATATGTTTAAGTAATGTATACAATATATACAACATCGTTTGTTGATTGTATAAAAGATCTCTAACAGAATAATATTTAAAATTTCATTAAGTTTATTACTAAATGGTTTAGTATTAAATCAACGTTGGTGTATACGTTCGACATGCACTCTCAAGATATGAACGACGTAATAATATTATATCTAATTATATAAAGTCGGTACACAAAAAAATCTTATAGCTCGGAATGATACGAATGGTGATTGAGAATCATATAAAGCTAATTATTTTTTCTAAGCTTTCATATTATTATCTCTAAATATGACACATATATGAAAGGTGTGGTGCTTCCTCTACATCGAACATTATATTTTTGAATTAAATATGTGTTTGTTAATATATCGTTTCGGGCACGCATATGTAAATTAACCACTAATATAAATCAAAAATCTCATTAAGAACTATGTTCAATACACCCAGATTAAAAGAAATCATATAGTGTCAACTACATAAAGCTCAGTAAACTATAGTCCAATTAATTAGATAATAATAATGATTAGAGTTGAACATAATACTCTAAAATACCTCATGAAAATCCAACGCCAACATTCAATTAGAAGAATACGGAAAAACATGTAACTAATGAGTTCGGTCTTGGGATATCTAAATCTAGAGAGATCATGGAAACAAATTATCGAAATGAGAAGGATAAAATATAATTTCGAGAAATAGGTTGCAGTTATATTCAATTTATTAGGATTAAATTTATTACCATAAATTATTTCAATGTTGATGTAAATTAATAAATTACTAATTTATTTATGAGTGCATTATTGTTGATCAGTCAGAGTTGGTATATTAGAACTTAAAAAATGATGGGTTCGGTGTAACGTATATTAACCTGGGATTTTGTCTACGCTGGCATGTTTCCATTTTGAGAGATGGCCTTCTAGATAAGAGATTGTTTAAACTTTTTTACAAATGGAAGACTTTAATACATAGTGTAGAGAACTAAATCCTTAAAAATATTAATAGTTAACCGGTATTTGTCTTATATTTCTTAATAAAGCAATATATGAAAAAAATAAAAACTCATACAATAAAGATACAGGTATATGTATAATCAGATAGTATGGAATTATCAGACAATGGGGCGGAAAACAAAAAAAACCCGCTACCGTACTAACGAATATTCACTTAATATCATCACCGAAAGGTATCTCATTATACATTATTCAGTATCAAACAATTAGGTGTTAGTATATACTAGAATATATAGTAGAATATTCGGGAGTACCTTAATGTATTCATTCGAGGGAAATATTTGATACAGGACATATAGCGTTACCTAATATATCCATATCCTGCCAACCGTATCCTTTAGTATTATATGACCTCAATATATCTGTAGTATGTTAGATTATATATAGTCACTTTAAGATAAACCAAACGAAGAAGTATATTACTAACTAATGATTGTATGTATGCCTACTAAGCTAACATAATAGTACATGAACGTTATTATATGATGACGACCTAATCCTCGACAGAACCTTTCAGGGAAGATTGATCAGAAGATCTGGTCCACTTAGTCCTATTTATCCTATGTCCTGGCGCGTTTACCCGACTTAACAACATCTCACTGACTACTATTCAGGGGGGTATCGGTCCACAAAGGTAGCGAAGCATCTACCGTTAATGTGAAACGAGAACACGTTTAGGGATCTGTTTACACTGTGACTAATTTTTTAATCGTCTAACCGAAAAGATATATCTACGACGTTAATTCTCATTAAAGCGTTGTTAGTGGCGCGGGTAAAGAATCGTAGACGGAATCTGTTACACCGGCGCGTTTACATAGATTGTATACGAGAGTTCACACCACATAAAACTTCACAATGACTGTATGCAAGGGGGAAACTATAGTATAAGCACCACGTGATTCGTTAATTTTTCTGTTTCGATTATACACTATAGAGGAGTTCATTTGGGCAATCGCTATAAAATGATAAAAACATCAATTGCGGCCAAATGTAAAGGCTGGCACGTTACATTACATTCGCGTGGGATGACAAATTGAAGTGCTAGGTGTATCGAAAATTCTCGCAATCCTAGTAAGCAAGATGCTTATTCGTTGGCCGCGGCTTGGAAGAAATACTATCCAAGCGTGAAATACCTATCTAATTAATAGTAGTATTGATAAACGCTATCGGACGTCATATACCTGGTTCGTAAAGCAAATTTCCCCATTTCTTGGCAATAATGTATTTTGTCATATAGGCATATTCATAGGTAGTTTATAAAACAGCTTATATGTATATGATACAACCATTTAACTAACCCATATCATGATCATGAGTAGTATTCACAATATCGAAAGAGTAATGGTATTCTGCATGAGATTTTTCAAGATATTATAGTCGACAGCTTGTTTCTTGATAGTCGCCATAGAGTTTGATTCACACAGACCGCTTCCTTGTACCAGGTTCACGTTTAAAGCTATTGTTTCGGGGATAACATCAGACTATGCGCGCATTTATGAGGTACATCGGCGGCTGCGGGAATAAGACAAGAACCGTAATTGTAGTCTTTCTACTATCAAAAAATTGTCGAGAAGGAAAGCAGTGCGCCCACATAACTGACCTACATATATGGCTTGTATGATAACACTGGAGGCGAAGCGTATATCAGCACTAAGAGCCTACTGTTAGTATATCAATAAATAATATCCATTCTCGCATCTTAAAGTCGATCAGTTCCGAACTCTGACAGTTTTTGACTGCGGATTCAGGATCGTTTGCGTATTGCGTTCGCGCGTATCGTTTACGTTTGCCAACTAGTGATCCTCCATGTGGCAAAAACATTGGCCGTGTATGAGGCAATTTGACCTATGGATGGCTCCTTTGGCTGAGGCAAAGTACAAGGCCACACCGCAAAACTGGTACTAGATCACTTAGGTCATGCCCATGTCGCACCTTAATGAGTATCATTAAAAGTGGCAACTTCCGAGACTTATTCTATTCCATACAAGTCATCTATAGTCAATATCACGTTAGTGAAACATCAGACGCCGCCTAACGGCATCTACGACAACTGAAGCGTCGCCAAAAGCTAAACAATAGACCGGGTGGTGGAAAGGACGATGCTTCACTGTATAAGTAAAAACGTTTACACATGAGTAGCATAAACGTGTATGCCATGTATTGTTTCACATTATATAATATATATGTACATGTTTAACGTTATATTAAAGCCTATTAACTGACCCATTAAGGTGACTATCAAAATATCGGTTTACTCATTAATGAGCCTTAGTGCATATGATTATGGTATACTAGAGACGCTATGACCTTCTAGCTATGATATATTACGTATAGTGTAATATATAGTTATATGAGATGAGATCTCAATGCGTAAACAATGAAAGAACAAAGATTGAACAATGATTGAACAAAGATTGAACGATGATAGGACAATGATAGAACAATAATAGAACATTGATTGAACGATGATAGAACAATGATTGAACAATGATAGCAGCATCCAAACTATTTCGAGATAGAACTAAAAATAAAACAAGTTCTTCCTCTAAATGAACAATGATAGAAAACAATGATTGAACAATGATTGAACAATGATTGAACAAAGATAGAACAATTATAGGACAAAAATAGAACAATGATTGAACGATGATAGGACAATGATAGAACAATAATAGAACAATGATTCTTCTTTCTTTAAATTGTTTTTTATAATAAAACAAATTCTTCCGTTAAATGAAAAATGATAGAAAAATAGATAAGATAGAACAATGATTAAACAATGATAGAACAATGATTGAACAATGATTGAACAAAGATAGAACAATTATAGGACAATGACAGAACAATAATAGAACAATGATTGAACTATGATAGAACAATGATTGAACAATGATAGAACAATATCTTCTTTCTTTAAATTGTTTTTTATAATAAAACAAATTCTTCCGTTAAATGAAAAATGATAGAAAAATAGATAAGATAGAACAATGATTAAACAATGATAGAACAATGATTGAACAATGATTGAACAAAGATAGAACAATTATAGGACAATGACAGAACAATAATAGAACAATGATTGAACTATGATAGAACAATGATTGAACAATGATAGAACAATATCTTCTTTCTTTAAATTGTTTTTTATAATAAAACAAATTCTTCCGTTAAATGAAAAATGATAGAAAAATAGATAAGATAGAACAATGATTAAACAATGATAGAACAATGATTGAACAATGATTGAACAAAGATAGAACAATTATAGGACAATGACAGAACAATAATAGAACAATGATTGAACTATGATAGAACAATGATTGAACAATGATAGAACAATATCTTCTTTCTTTAAATTGTTTTTTATAATAAAACAAATTCTTCCGTTAAATGAAAAATGATAGAAAAATAGATAAGATAGAACAATGATTAAACAATGATAGAACAATGATTGAACAATGATTGAACAAAGATAGAACAATTATAGGACAATGACAGAACAATAATAGAACAATGATTGAACTATGATAGAACAATGATTGAACAATGATAGAACAATATCTTCTTTCTTTAAATTGTTTTTTATAATAAAACAAATTCTTCCGTTAAATGAAAAATGATAGAAAAATAGATAAGATAGAACAATGATTAAACAATGATAGAACAATGATTGAACAATGATTGAACAAAGATAGAACAATTATAGGACAATGACAGAACAATAATAGAACAATGATTGAACTATGATAGAACAATGATTGAACAATGATAGAACAATATCTTCTTTCTTTAAATTGTTTTTTATAATAAAACAAATTCTTCCGTTAAATGAAAAATGATAGAAAAATAGATAAGATAGAACAATGATTAAACAATGATAGAACAATGATTGAACAATGATTGAACAAAGATAGAACAATTATAGGACAATGACAGAACAATAATAGAACAATGATTGAACTATGATAGAACAATGATTGAACAATGATAGAACAATATCTTCTTTCTTTAAATTGTTTTTTATAATAAAACAAATTCTTCCGTTAAATGAAAAATGATAGAAAAATAGATAAGATAGAACAATGATTAAACAATGATAGAACAATGATTGAACAATGATTGAACAAAGATAGAACAATTATAGGACAATGACAGAACAATAATAGAACAATGATTGAACTATGATAGAACAATGATTGAACAATGATAGAACAATATCTTCTTTCTTTAAATTGTTTTTTATAATAAAACAAATTCTTCCGTTAAATGAAAAATGATAGAAAAATAGATAAGATAGAACAATGATTAAACAATGATAGAACAATGATTGAACAATGATTGAACAAAGATAGAACAATTATAGGACAATGACAGAACAATAATAGAACAATGATTGAACTATGATAGAACAATGATTGAACAATGATAGAACAATATCTTCTTTCTTTAAATTGTTTTTTATAATAAAACAAATTCTTCCGTTAAATGAAAAATGATAGAAAAATAGATAAGATAGAACAATGATTAAACAATGATAGAACAATGATTGAACAATGATTGAACAAAGATAGAACAATTATAGGACAATGACAGAACAATAATAGAACAATGATTGAACTATGATAGAACAATGATTGAACAATGATAGAACAATATCTTCTTTCTTTAAATTGTTTTTTATAATAAAACAAATTCTTCCGTTAAATGAAAAATGATAGAAAAATAGATAAGATAGAACAATGATTAAACAATGATAGAACAATGATTGAACAATGATTGAACAAAGATAGAACAATTATAGGACAATGACAGAACAATAATAGAACAATGATTGAACTATGATAGAACAATGATTGAACAATGATAGAACAATATCTTCTTTCTTTAAATTGTTTTTTAAAATAAAACAAATTCTTCCGTTAAATGAAAAATGATAGAAAAATAGATAAGATAGAACAATGATTAAACAATGATAGAACAATGATTGAACAATGATTGAACAAAGATAGAACAATTATAGGACAATGACAGAACAATAATAGAACAATGATTGAACTATGATAGAACAATGATTGAACAATGATAGAACAATATCTTCTTTCTTTAAATTGTTTTTTATAATAAAACAAATTCTTCCGTTAAATGAAAAATGATAGAAAAATAGATAAGATAGAACAATGATTAAACAATGATAGAACAATGATTGAACAATGATTGAACAAAGATAGAACAATTATAGGACAATGACAGAACAATAATAGAACAATGATTGAACTATGATAGAACAATGATTGAACAATGATAGAACAATATCTTCTTTCTTTAAATTGTTTTTTATAATAAAACAAATTCTTCCGTTAAATGAAAAATGATAGAAAAATAGATAAGATAGAACAATGATTAAACAATGATAGAACAATGATTGAACAATGATTGAACAAAGATAGAACAATTATAGGACAATGACAGAACAATAATAGAACAATGATTGAACTATGATAGAACAATGATTGAACAATGATAGAACAATATCTTCTTTCTTTAAATTGTTTTTTATAATAAAACAAATTCTTCCGTTAAATGAAAAATGATAGAAAAATAGATAAGATAGAACAATGATTAAACAATGATAGAACAATGATTGAACAATGATTGAACAAAGATAGAACAATTATAGGACAATGACAGAACAATAATAGAACAATGATTGAACTATGATAGAACAATGATTGAACAATGATAGAACAATATCTTCTTTCTTTAAATTGTTTTTTATAATAAAACAAATTCTTCCGTTAAATGAAAAATGATAGAAAAATAGATAAGATAGAACAATGATTAAACAATGATAGAACAATGATTGAACAATGATTGAACAAAGATAGAACAATTATAGGACAATGACAGAACAATAATAGAACAATGATTGAACTATGATAGAACAATGATTGAACAATGATAGAACAATATCTTCTTTCTTTAAATTGTTTTTTATAATAAAACAAATTCTTCCGTTAAATGAAAAATGATAGAAAAATAGATAAGATAGAACAATGATTAAACAATGATAGAACAATGATTGAACAATGATTGAACAAAGATAGAACAATTATAGGACAATGACAGAACAATAATAGAACAATGATTGAACTATGATAGAACAATGATTGAACAATGATAGAACAATATCTTCTTTCTTTAAATTGTTTTTTATAATAAAACAAATTCTTCCGTTAAATGAAAAATGATAGAAAAATAGATAAGATAGAACAATGATTAAACAATGATAGAACAATGATTGAACAATGATTGAACAAAGATAAAGGTTGGATTGTGCAAGGCCCGAAGATCATGATCTAAGGGGGAAAGACCCAAATAATAAGTTAGATAGGATAGTATGTAACCAGTTCGAACGATGAAAGCCATACTGGTGATCTGGAGAAGGGAATGAGACTCCAGTGATAGGATAGAGAGTAAGAAGAATTGTAAAGAGTTTTAGATAGATAAAGGTGAGCAGTGTGTGGTGTGGAGGATAGAGGTACTTTTTTCTGGATCGGTTGGAATTGGCGCGTGCCCAGCCATTGAGGAAGTATTAGTAATTGAAGAATAGGAGTAGAGTTGAATGAGGACAGGCGTGAGTCGGAGAACTTAAACGGAGGAATGCATTCTCGTTAAGATAGACTTGGTGGTTCCATGCTCGCGGAAGTTAGTAGGGATCATGACACCGATATTTTTTAATTACGAGGTAAGTCGTGGGAGACCTGAGAGGAGAGGGTGCGAGAGGATGAGATGTCAGGTGAATTAGATGAAATAGGAGGCCGAAGAGATTGGTATCAGAAGGAGAGTTAGAAAGAAATCAGCCGATAAGGGGGAGGCAGATTTTTAAAGTGTTGTTAGAGATGTTTGGAAGGGCAGAATTTTTATAAGTAGGAGCAACGAAGAGGTTTCGCACCTTTTCTTTTAGTAAGGCGTTAGACTGACGAATAATATACTGCACGATTCCCGAGCAGATGAAAATTAGTAAGCCAGTGATAGGAGAACGAGAGTTTTTCCCATGCCCGATAGCATGTTCTTTGAATGGCGCCGAGAGAAGTTATGAATGGATTTATAGGGGAGAGAAAGATTTAAGTTGGATGGATGACTGGTATGTAGAGTATGTATTAGGCGCTCCACTTATCGGGGCGAGCGCGAAGCATCCTAGTTGTCAAGCAGGATTCATTAAAGAGTAGATTGCTAAGAAACTGAACGAAATGTCATTAGCTGATTAAAGTGCGTAGAATTAGTTTAGGGCGATGGTCAGGAGTGGCTGAGAGAAAAGTTTTATAGTTTGAGAGCTATAAGAGATTAGGTGGTAAGAGAGTTACAATGGTAGGATAATGGTGTATGTGTAATCGGGAAAGGGAGTAGTGTTAGAAAAATAAGTAAGCGTATTCCACTCTTGATTTAAAACCAACTGAAAACTTTTCCGGTCCTTAAGTTACTGTTACTGTTAGAGAAATATTGAGTTTGGTATTGGCGTCCATGGTTGCAGCAGGAGATCATCAGTGTGGAGGAGTTTTTAACGTTCAGATGTGTTGTCGTTGAAAATCAAAATAAGAAGGACTCAGATATATATATATATCTATATCTATATTAATAATAATATATTTATATATAATAAGAAATAATATATAGTATATATAATATATATATATATATTGAATTATATATATTTCAAACTTTTTTGACCCATCATAATGTTGGGTAAAAACTGTCCAGGGTGGATTTACCTCCAGATTTCTCAAAGATTTTTTTATTTCTTTTCTTCTTTTGCCCTTTATAGTTTGCCTAGTTTGTACGGTTGCACTGAATCATCCATCTTTGGTCTTCCTGCTGGTCTCTATTTCTGGTTGCAAGTCTATCTCTTCGTCAATCTTTCACTTCGTCCATTTTTTATGTAAACATTTAATGGTTTTCCAGATTACAAAAGGTTCATCGTTTTGTTCTGGGCTTAGTCACATCCTTTTAACGTTAGTCTGGCATGGATATCAGCTTCTAAAATTCTTCTATTTGCTTTTTTTGCCTGTTCTGTCAATGATCTTCATTTTGGGAAAATACCAATATCGGTCTCAGAATTGTTTTATAAATTAATATTTTAACCTCTGTTGGTATTTTTTTCCCTTTAGAAGGGTTATACTTCCAATTCCTTTGAATCTCCAATTTTCCTTTCAATCCCATCATATGGTTCCCTTGAAACTATACTTTCAGCCAAATTATACTTTCTTTCATTGCCTTAGCTTTTATTTCTTGTTCTACTATTTCTTCTTCTTTGAATCACATTTATTTAGTTTTCTCATCTATTTAAGTTCCTGCTGCCATTGATTAGTAACAGTGTTCATATTAAGTTTTGCAGGTTTGAGTCTGATGTGATCATGCGATTAATCGCATAAACAAATTGTGCTCATATTTTCACTTATGGCTATAATTTTAATGGCTAGTGTTCCAGGGTAAAGTGAAAGAGAATATGGGTGATGTAAACTTTCTGTTAACCGTTTTTCATTCAACACTTCTCTATTCTGTTCTTAACGTATTTTTGGATTTTCCATAATATTAATGGCTTGTATAGACTTTATGGTATGGATAATGGTTTCTAACCCTCTAACAGTCTTTTCTATTTTTCTATGATGCCTTTTTCCAAGTTATGAATGAGCATACGTTTCATTCACTTATTATTTTTTAGTCAGCTGTTATGTAATATTAGATAAGTAGTAATTTTTCCTGGTCTGAAACCACGTGCTGCCATTTTTCCAATCTTGTCTGACCTTATTTAATTTTTTTCCTAAGATTCTATATATTTTACTCAGCCCACACAATATATTCTCTATAAATTTCCGATTTTTTTAATTCTTTTTAAGTAGTGCGGAACAGAGTTACTGCTTTTCAATTCTGTTGGTATCTTTTATTTCTTTCCATATTGGTTTAAACAATGCTTGTAACCATTTGTTATTACTTCTGTTATTGATAGTTATATTAATCATGTTCTGCATTTTCCATTTTTTAATACTTTAAATTGCTTTTTTACTTATTAATTTTATATTCTAATTTTGATGTTCTTGTTTACCCTAGGGGTATTTATCCATTTATTCGCTTTCTACGCTTCAATATTCCTCGAAATATGTCTTTTCGCTTAATCTTTTTAGAAGAGGTTTTCTCCATCCTTATTCAAAACGTATGCTTTCTGTTTTTAATTTTTCTGTGTCTTTGGCCATTCATATAAGTTTTCCCCGTGCTTCGTATCTCTTTCAGTTCTCTTTCCTATCCTTTCAAGTAATGTCTTATTTCTCCTTTTTAGCTCTTTGGCCATGGTTTTTGGTTTCTATTCTTCTGTTTCCCTTCGTTTTTTGTTTCATCCATTTCTATATTTTTGTTTTTGAGCCTTCTGGGGTTTAAATCCTCATTCATCCATGCCGTCTCTTTTTCATACAAGACTTTTTTTTTTCTATTATATATTTTATAATATATATATATATATATATATATATATATTATTATTATATAATATATATATTATATATATTATATATATATTATAATATATATTTATATATTATATATTATATATATATATATAGGCTGTTATGTAGTGTAGAGACTTAAGAGACGATACTAGATATGTATATAGATTTTTTTTGTTTTTTTTTAAATATTGTAGTTGTAGTAAATATTGTTCAGGGGGTGATGATGATTAAAGTTGAAATATTTTAAATATTATTTAAAAATCACTTTTATATAATAATTTTAAAAAATGGAATATCTGAAAGTAAAACTTACAAAAACGAATTAATATTTGAATCGCGTATAAAGGTATTACAAAATGTAAAAAAAAAAAAAAAAAATATTTTTTTTTCAGTTAATGAAATAGAATTGGGAAGTTCGTCCTTAAAAACATGTATATTTGGAATAGGGTAAGTTTTAAAAAATGTAAAAAAAAAAAATTTTTAAAAATTAAAAAAAAAAATAATATTAGGGGGTCGGCCGGGGGACCGAGGGGGGGACGTTTTCCATACGTAGGGGAGGGGTGGAGGACCGGGACTCATACCAAAGAGCGGGGGTTTCGGAGACCTCCGAGGGGGGAAATAGTCCTACATGTCGTTCAGGAGGACGAGAGACCCCCGACCTGCATCTTTTGCCGTTTAGTTGGTATTCCTTTAGTTTAAAAAAAAAAAAAAAATTTAAACTGACGGAGTGTAAAAATACTGGTCTATATATTTGGAATATGTGTAAGCTTAATTTGCTGTTAGGATATATATATGAAATTATAAAAAAAAAAAATCAAAATGACGAGTTTTTTATGATAACCTATATATATACTATATATATATATATAATACTTAATATATATATATAATTTTATAGTATATATTATATTTTATTTATATATAATATATATTATATATATATAGTATATATAATATATATATATATATTCCTATCTGAATCATAATTTTAAAATACTTTTTATTATGAGTTTTTAGTAGCAAATTCGTATTATTGAAATCCTGGTTAAATATATTATTAATATTAGACAAACAAAAATGAAAAATTATTTTAATATTATATATAATAGAATTAATAAGTTTTGAGTTCGTAGGATTTCTTACTCTTCCTCACTTTGAAACACAACGTTGATATTTTTCAGTGTATACTATAATAATAATATAAATATAATTAATATATATAATATTAATATGATAATAATATAATAAAATTAATAATAATATAATATAATCATAATAATTATATAATATAATAATAATAATAATAAAATAATAAAAATAATATTATTATTATTATTATTATTATTATTATTATTATTATTATTATTATTATTATTATTATTATTATTATTATTATTATTATTTTATTATTATTATTATTATTATTATTTATTTTTATTATTTTTTTTTTTAATTATAAATACAGCAAGCTCTCGGTTGCCAGTGTCAACTTTTTCTGGTTTCATTCTAGCAGTTCGTTATTGGAAGGGCTTCTCATGCCTTTTGTCAAGTTCGTCTCGATTTCATTGCTTTCAATGTTGGAGGCGTCGATCAAAACGGGTTATGTACAGGAGGTTTGATAGTGACCGGAGAGGCAAATACAAACTCAGTACCTTCTATTATTTGTGGTCAAAATACTGGACAGCATAGTAAGATACTTCCCTTTCTTGTGTATGTATTGATGTATGTGTGTGTTTTTTGTTTGTTTGTTGTCTAAGTATTGTAAAATAGAGTTAGGATAGTAAATATATTTTGAATTTAAAATTTGTAGCCTATTTTTTATGTACTTGTTGCAACCTTTCAATTATTAATTAGGAATAGAGCATTTATCAACGTAATTAAACTGTCTAGAGTAGTTAGGAGCTAGAGTTGCTGAGCTGAAGAAGAAAAGGATTTGGAAGGGAAAGATTTGCTATATTATACAGTTTATATATATATTATTATTATATATATTATATTATATCTTATATTTTATATATTATATTATATTATTATTATATTATATTATAATATATTGATATAGATATATATTATATTATTAGTATTATATATTATAGTATATATATATATAATATTTATATATTATATATTATTATATTATATTATATATATATTATGGCTATATTATTATATTATATATTATATATGTTATATTATATATAATTTTTTATATAGTATATATGTAGTATATATATAGTATATATTAATATATTGTATATAAATTTTATTATATATATTATTGTTTATTCTAAATAAATGTGATCATATGTGAGTTCTGATACAAGCAAATCTGTGTAGTGAAATGATATTAAGCGATAATTCTGTTGGAAAAATTAGGTGGTTTAATATATTTTATATTAATTTTATTTATATTTTATTTTATTTTTTTCAATATATATATATATATATATATATATGTAATAATATATGTAAACTTAAATATTTTATATTATAAATTTATTTTTTATATATATAATATATATTATTATATATAATAATTTATATACTATATATATATATTTTATTTTAGATATATTATATATTATATATTATTATATTATATAATATTAATTATTATAATTATATATATATAATATATTATTAATTATTATATATTATATATATTAATATTTAAATTGTCACAATGGTGTCTTTAGTATTTTTAAGAGGTGCCTGGTCAAGTTGAAGCTTACTTTTTAGAACGGTTGCAAGTGTGTTTAGTGAGTTTATGAGTAGTAATTATATATATATATATTATATATATATATATATATATAATATTATATATTACTTATATATTATATATATAATATATATATTATATTTATATAATATTTATATATTATATAAATATATATATATATATTATTAAATATATATATATATATATATATATTAATATTATATATATATTATTATATTTATATATATATAATTATATATATATATAAATTTTATATATTATATTATTATTATTATATTTATTATATATATTATATATATATATTATATATTAATTTATATTATTATTATATATATTATTTTTATTTATATATATATATATTAATATTATATATATATATATATTATTATATATATATATTTTATATAATAATTATATATATATATATAATATATTTTATTTATATATTTATAATATATATAGATTATATATATATAGTATTATATATATTATTTATATTATATTTATATATATATATATTATTATATATATATATATATATATATTATATAATATATATATTATATTTGTGTATTAATATATTATATATTTATATATATTAGTATTATATATAATATTATATATATACTATATTTATATATATTTATATATATTTATTATATTATATATATATATATATATTATATATTAAGAAAGAATGTTTGGATTTGATTAAGTTTTATAGTAAATTGTTATAAATAGGATAATATATATGAGTATAAATATAAGTAATTTCAATAGCTATATAAATAAGAAGTTTTTATTAATATAGAATTCTATTGTCTTATGGCAATTATAGTTTAATGGTATATTTTCAATTTAGGTTATTATTGGTTGTGTTTCTTTTAGATATGTTTTAAATAAATAGTGGATTTACATGGAGTGTGTAGTATTTTTTTTTTTTTTTTTTTTTTTTTTTTTTTTTAAAGTTTAGAGTCAGAGGGTAGAGCTAATTAGGATACCTTGTGGCATTTTGGCACCAATAATATATATTAATAAAAAAACAAAAAAAAAAACAAAAAACAACTAAAATTCAAATTATAATATAAAATATATAATTATAATATAATTAATAATAATATATATATATAATATATATATTAATATACTAAATGATAATAATATAATAATTATTATATTCTAATATAATTTTAATATAAAATATTAAAAAATTATAATATAATACTACTATATATAATATATATAATAATATAATAATATAATATAATAATATAATAATTTATATATAATATAATAATATTATAATATAATAATAATATATTAATA
>JABUQX010014624.1:0-5000 GCA_015478945.1 Trachelipus rathkii
TTAATATATTATTCATTTTATGTATTATTTATTTATTATTATTATTGATTATTAATTATTATAATTATTAATTATTATTATTATTATTATTGATTATTATATTATTATTATTATTTTATTATTAATATTATTTTTATTATTATTATATTAGTATTATATATATATTTTTATTATTATTATTATTATTTATTTTATTATATTATAGTATTATTATTATATTATTATATTATTATTATTATTATATTATTTTATTATATTATTATTATTATTATTATTATTGATTATTTTAAACTCAATTCACGAAATATTCCTGTTTATTTTCCCATGTTAATTTTCTCAATACCTATTCTAGAAAATGGATTACAAAAGAAAAGGTAGAGGTATATTTATTTAAAAAAGAAAAAAAAACAATAAATAAATAAAAATATATATACATGGTATATATATATATATATATATATATAGTATTATATATATATATATATATATTATATAGTTATTATAGTATATATAACTATATATATAATATAGATATATATATATATGCTTGCACTCGAATTATTCACTTGTACTATAAGACCGTGGTTGTTTACCTCTAATTAGATAACAACCACAACCATAAGAATGAAAACAAATTCCTTAAAATCTATTTTTTCAAAAATTTTGATCCATGTTCTCCAAAATAATGGGAAAAAAGAGACAAAAAGAAAAAAAAAATAGAAAAAAAAATACTTTAAATTGCCAAAAACTCCAAATTTAGAATTTGTTATTATAAGGTTTTATTCTTCGCGATGTCGAAAACATTTCATAAGAGTCTTTTAAAACCTCATGTCCAGAAAAAAAATTTATGTTCTAGAGTCTATTAAAAAGCTTTCAGATAGGATTGGATTTTCGGCTGTATTAAAAAAATTTTTTATTCCAAAAATATTTTTTTGGAAAGAATAAACTAAAAATATTATTGAATTTTCGTTTATTATATATATATAATATATACTATTATATATATATATATATATATATATAGATATATATATACTAATATATTATATATATATAATAATATATAAGAATTATATATTATATATATATATATATATTATATATAAACGCTTATATCAATTGAACCAAAATACGCTGAAAGATTTATAAATAATTGGAAAGACTTAGAGAACTCAAAAGTCAATTGCTAACCCAAATTAAAGCTGGTCTTGTATTCTGATCCAAATTAAAGGCGTCTGATAATTCTTACCCAAATTAAACACCGATCTGTCTCTTTATAAGGATGAAAATTAATAGCAAACGGAAAAAAAAGAAAAAAAAAAGTGCTCAAAACTTATACACGCTGAAGTAAATAGGTAAAAATGAGCATAGCGATCATTCTTTGGTCAGGGAGCTAAAAAAATAAAAACTTGGAAGATAAATTCCGTGAAAGATACAATTCCATGGATTTTCTCAAAGTGGACTGAGTATGCATATTAGAGTTCAACAGCAGCTGTCTAGGTATTACTGCCTAGGACTCGGAACGGGAAGATCAACTTTAGCTCCTTTGCTTTAGACTCTATTGCTTTCATCGGTGAACTTTGCTTAGCAATGTATACAAGAAAATAAAACAACATTTAATTGTTTGAAAGAGATTGGAATAGATAGAATAAAGATTAGATAAATGGAGATGAGATAGGAAGCCGGTACCGTGGCTCAATCGGTAGAGCGACAGTGCGCCATAGAAGGGCCCTGGTTCGATCCCTAGTCCGGATCCTAGGCGAGAAATTACCTAGAGAAGTTCCCCTCCTAGAATAAGGCTATGTCAGTGAGGTTTGAATTTATTTTTTAATTTATAACTAAATAATAAAAAAATTTAAAACTTTATATTTTTTAATATAGTTTTTAACATTTTAGTACATTAAAAGCATTATATTTTTAATAATTAATTTATATAATATATTTTTTATAAATTAAATTATAAAAATATATATTATATATATATATCAATCTAGAGGTAGAACACTCTTTTGAACAGAGCTGAATGAGTGCTGATGCACCCAGACATATGATTTTCGTTACTTCGCATTAAATAGGACGACTCTAATTTTCCAGAGAAAAGAACTGGGCGTTAAAAGTAAAAATTTTTAAGGAGACTCAGAATAACCAAGCTGTTAGAGAAAGAACTGGGTGTTTCAAAAGAAGTTTGGAGAGAGCTCTATATAACCAAGCTGGTTAGAATGTTTTGCTATGGATGAGGAAGAACTGTGAACCTTCAAAAGAATCACATAAGGTTAACATTCAAGAATATTATGAGGAAAATTTCTTTTCAACTACCATTTTCTTTATCTGTTGAATTCTTTGAGATCATTCTGTTTTTCCTTACTGTATCTAATCTTTTCTCACTTTAAGCCTGCTTGTGCACCCAACATTAGTATTAAAGATATGATCTACTATATCATTGACATTTCAGTTTAATGCCACTGTATGTAAATAATTTGGCAATAACGTGTATCTATGTGTACCAATATATTTAAAAACATTTTGTCAAAATAGTTTTGCATTTAAATAATATTATGTCTAAATCCATTGTATCTATATGGCACAGCATATTAATAACTTTACATTTAAATTTCTTTGTTTCGTAAACATATGTATCTAAAAAATGTAGTGTAATTAGGCATGAAATCTAGATAATTGTATTTTCTATATGTAATTTTATCAATTTAACCATGCATTTAAATAACAATATATCTAAATGACACCATATCCAAATAATAATGTATCTATATATTACAATGTATGTAAATAAAATTGTATCTAAATAACATTGCATACACAAAAAAATTATATCTTAAAAAGTTGTATCAACAAAAAATGCATGCATGTAAATAAATGAATAACAATGTATCTAAAAATGTTGTATCTAGAGTTGTCTGGTTTTTTTTTTTAAATGTTTTTTTTTGTTTCTTGAAAAAGTTTCCTTAAAAATAATAATTAAAGTGTCTTTTTATTAGCTTTTTTATGTACAAAAAACGACCATAAACAACAAATTTTTTTTTGTTTTATAATTTATATTGTTTTTATTATTTAGAGCTAATACTAGTAGGTTTAAGAGTAGTTTTTTCCAAAAATTGTACTACATACGTGGCTGGTTTTAAATATTTATTAATTAGACTAATGTTATTTATTTTTTTTTTAATTGTTGAGATGGAAAGTTTTCACAAAGGAAGTTGTTCCAAACACTCCCGTCAATCCTAATAACCTGAATTTATTTTAAAATGCAATTATAAACTTTATTGTGATTTTAAAACTCGACAGAAACAAGTGACATGTCACGGTACCTTTAAACAGCTATCTTTACAGTAAATTGTTCCGAAAACAAATAATTTATTATAAATACTTATTAGTAAATGAAGAACTCTACTAAATAATATAAAAAAAATTATGTGCAAATGAGTAATATAAACATACTCTAAAAACGATTGAGTTAATGGTAATACTAAATATCTCTATATAAAGAAGCGTCAAAAATATATCAAAAATAACCAAAGAAAACGTTTTAAAGCAACAAAGCGAAGAAAACTTATTATATTTTTTTCAATTCGACGTATTTACACCTTGTATACAAAAAATATGTATTTTCAAAAAATTGTATAAATAGCATATTTGCTTAAATAGCGAATGGAGTATAAGTGAAAATTGAACCAATAATATCAAACCACCCCTGAATCTAGAATAACTATGTTTCTAACCAAAAGAAATATATTTTTATATTACAATCTGTAGTAAAATTCCTTTATTCAAATAAACTTGTATCTAAATAACAGTGTATCCAAATAAAGATTGTATTTCAATATTACACTAAATGGGAAACTTTTGAATTATATATATATTTTCCAAATTAGGACTTTCTTGCTCTTTGTACTAAAACTTTTTCATGAGGAAAAAATTTCTTCAATCATAGAATAATTTGTTAAAGGTTTATCTCCTGCAGGGTTTTTTTTCCTGGCTAAGGGACAAAATTATTCCTTAAATATAAAATGAAACTTTTCACCCTTAAATGAAAAATTTCCCCCTTTGTTAATTATTTCCACTAAAAGAAAGAAAGTTTTCCCCCAAATAAGAGATATTTCGATATTTCAACGAAAAATAGTTTCCTCTTCAGAGAAAGTTCACCCCTAGAAATAAAATTCTCCCCGGTAAAATTACTTTCCAACCAAAAAAAGAAAGTTCTCCTCTTACTATAAGAATATAAGCATCAACCATTTAGCTTTTCGGTTCTCTGTTCATTTTCTCCCACTTTTCTTCTTTCAAAAACTCCAACTAATGGTTCATATAAGGCTTAAGAGCCTTTAAAATGACCATCTGTAAGGTTGCTGAATTCCATCTCTGAGGTCAGATGGTTTAAGCTGGATTTCTTTCGTAAGATTTAATTGCATAATTGAATTTTTATATTTTTTATTTTAATTATTTTATTTATTATTATATATTATTATTATATTATTATTATTATATATATATAATCATTATTATATATTATTATTATATTATTATTATTATAATCATTATTTATAATTATTATTATTATTATTATTATTATTATTATTATTTATTAGTATTATTATACTTATTACTTATTATTATTATTTTATATTATTATTATTATTATTATTATTATTATTATTATTATTATTATTATTATTATTATTATTATTATTATTATTATTATTATTATTATTATTATTATTATTATTATTTTATTATCTATTATTATTATGTATTATTATTATTATTATTATTATTATTATTATGTATTATTAGTTTTTTTTTTTTTTTTTTTTTTATTATTCATTATATTATTTATTATTTATTATTATTATTATTATTTATCATATATTATTATTATTATTATTATTATTATTTATTATTATTATTTTATTATATTATTCTATTTATTATTATATTATTATTATTTTATTATATTTATTATTATTATTATTATTTATATTATTTTATTA
>JABUQX010014624.1:12500-20000 GCA_015478945.1 Trachelipus rathkii
CGGAAGTGAGGCTTAAGAGTAGTGCGGAGTGCCAATCCCTGTCAAAAGGCTTTAGATATGTATGAGCACCACACACAAGAATCCCCATAGGTTCCTAAGGGTAGAGAGAACCATAGAAGCATTAGATTAGGAAAAGCATTCACCAGGGTTCGACTGGCAAGCGTCAAAAGGTCATACTGGGATATCTGAGAAGGGGATGAGATTTGAGGTGATCCAGGAAATGAAAGTTAAGGAAAGTTTTAAATATATTTGGGAACAGAATACAAGTTAGAGCTATAGAACGATAGTTAGGGAGGAATGCAGAGCTCTACGCTTTTTCGGGAATGGCTGACATATTAGGCGTTCCAGCATGAGGAAAATATATTACTATTAAGCATATGAGTAGTAAAAGATAACGAGAACAGGCGCTAGGTGCAGAAGGACGAACCCTCAAAACACGGGGAGAAATGCTCATCCGGGAAACTAGCATTTCGACTTTCATAGATTCAGATCATATGCTAAACATCAGGCGCGCGAAATCCAACAAGAGAGACTGTGTGATACTGAGAGGAGGCAGGAGTAGGAGAAGGATGCCGAATCATTCAGGGGCAGAAGTAGATGGAAAGTAAGGTCGAAAAAGATTAGAATTTGCGAGTAGAAGATGTTACTAAGATCCTCAGATCGAGGATAAGAGAGAAGGCAGATTTACAAAAGATAAATAGAAATACTGTTGGGCAGGAGTCAGAATTTTTATGAGTGAAAAAAACAAGCAGGTTCGCAGTTTTTTTTTAGTGACAAAGTGCGCTTAGCCTGGTTTGAATAATAATCCCTGCGAATGATTCCGAGTATAATGCGAATTTAGAGAGTCTATAGCGAGAACGAGAGTTTTCCAAACCCGATAGCAATGTCTCTCTCTTGAATGGCGCAAGAGAGAACATTTCCCATCGAACCATGGATTTTGGGGAGAAAAAAATTTAGTTGAAGATGGAAAACCGTTCATCATATCAGGTGATTACGTCCCCTACCTTTTCAGCAGTGACAGAAGCGTCCTCCGAGTTCAAAAACAGGATTCATTCCAAGAATAGGTTGGCAAAAAAAACGATGCAATACCCCAATATAGCCCTTTTAAAGAACCAGAAAGTACTTTGGACATGGGAGCTGCTGGACAAAAAGTGATTATAAATAGGAGCTACGAGATTGACGGTCAGAGTTACATAGGGATGGATTATGGTATATTTATATCTAGATGAGTAAATGGTGAAACATTAATCGAGCGTATTCCAAAAAAAGGAACAAAAAATTGGGGTTAAAGGTCGAATCTTGGGATATGTGCAATTTCGCTTAATTCGTTGAGAATAATAACGTTTTGGCCTCTGTCCTCCGATGCATCAGTATAAGAGGAGTCCAAACATTCAGTGTGATGTACGCTGAAAATCAAAACCTAGAACAGAGGCGTCTCAGGCATTTGAGAGGAAAGAGTAACAATCTCAAGAGATATAGCCAAGATATTCCAAAAGGACGTGAAAATCTGTTCCATTATTGGAGCAGGAGCAGAAGCAGAAGACACAATATTAATGTAGTCTAGGAGAAATAGTTTTAAGTTCAAATAACATAAAGCTTAGGAGACTCAAGATTTCTCGAGACAACCGTGTTACAAAATGTTAACTGTTGTATATAGGCACAAGCTCCACTATTAAGTCGGAAATTAAAAAAAAGGTTAAAAGTTGGGAGATATAAGTTTATTTGAAAGAAAAGAATTCCTGGGCTAGCTGGGTCTAGATCAGTAATAAAATGTTAGCTGCGAGTTAGAGAGGTGATATATCACAAGATTCAATTAGCATATCAGGCCACGGACGTTGGGCAAATTCAACAGAGAATCACAGCCTGCGCCCCCCGCGCCCACCCTACGTCTTCTTCCTGTCCAGACATTCGAACAGCCCTCACACAAAACAAGACAAACCACAAGCGCTCAAAGCACAGAAATTTGCTGTAGTTACAATGAATGACTAAATCTAATGGGCGAAATATTAATTTTAATGTATAATATAAATGAATAAATAAGAAACAAATAGACAACTATAGATAGCAGTGAGGTTGACTACGAAAAAAACTCGAATGATTTAAATCAACTGATTTTTTTACGTGATTTTTTTTTAATAAAGAAAAAAATATGATTTTTTTTTTATTTATTTTTTTGATTTCAGGAATTTTTTTCCTAAATATAATATTAATTAATCCTAAGTTCTCACCTAATTAATATAAGTATATTTCAACTATCAAATAAGTAAATTCATCAATAGGTTCTCAAAATCATTTTAAAAAAAGAAAAATTGGAAAATACATTACTCAATCTATACTTCAGTCATACACAGTGTAAATAATTGAATGAAATGTAAAAAATAATTATACTTTACTAAACTTATTCATTAATATGGTAATAATTTAGATTATTTTGCTAATTTTATAAACAATATATTAAAAAACAATTTGTCGCTGCATAAAAAAATCCAAAAATCAGAAAATTCAAAAAATCTAGAATTGATTTTCAAAAAAATCCAAAAAATCAAAAAATCAAAAATGATTTTTTTTCTTAAAAAAAAAAAAAAAAAAAAAAATAAAAAAAAATCAAAAAAATCAAAAATCAAAAAAAAATCAGAAAATCAAAAAATAAATCAAATAAAATCAAAAAATGAAAAAAATCATTATTTTTAAAAATTAATTGAAAAAAAATCCTAACTTGATAAATAGCAGTATATAAATGGGCCCAAAATTCGTAACTAATCAGCTGTCAAACATATGCAAACTAACTTGCTGGTGGATATTTTGTTAAAACCTAAAAATAAACTTTATATTAGCCAATGTTAATTAAAAAGAACACTAAAACTAAAATCCTATAATAAATCAAATGATGTTTTAAAGAATATAAAAATCAAACTA
Organism: Trachelipus rathkii; assembly: GCA_015478945.1. Taxonomy (NCBI): domain Eukaryota; kingdom Metazoa; phylum Arthropoda; class Malacostraca; order Isopoda; family Trachelipodidae; genus Trachelipus; species Trachelipus rathkii. The sequence goes on from JABUQX010014624.1 coordinate 15,417, forward strand.
AAACTTAGCTTCAGATTCTGGATATTAAAAGTTTCAACTTAAATCCTCATAATTTTTAAATAGTATAAACATTAAAAACAATTGAAAAAGAATTAAAAATTAAAGCAAAAATACCAAAACGGTAACAATAACATTTATTTTAAATCTTGAAAGAACATTTAAAAACTTGAAAACTTAAATTAACATATGAAAAAGAAACACTGGGAGAACAAACACACACGTCTTCACAGCACAATATATAGTATATATATATTATATATAATATATAATATATATTTATATATAATATATATATATATATATATATATATATATATATATATATATTATATATATATATATTATACTCCTCCGCCCAAAAGTAAGTTTACTGAATATTCCATGAACGACTGAGTAATGTAGCTCTCCGTGGCGTATACGAGGTTGTGGTAGCTAGTTAATTAATCTACATATATCTAAATATCAGTTTCAACCATAATTATAAAGTCAAATCTTTGCACATCTGTTTATGTATGGGCTTGTGTCTCTAAAACCTCGTTAACGTTTTAAGCGCTACATCTTTTTGGTACTGGGCGGTGTTTTCTATCCTTACCGTTTAAGTTTTTGCGAATGTAGTAAATATTGAAAACAGCGGTACGCTAATCATTCTGTGTGAAACGTAACAGGTCTGCCACTGAGACATTTGCTTCTTTAAACGAAGCACTTTATCGAGAACTATGGTTTTTAAGTGGCACATGGCTTTCAAAGAGGGCCGAGAAAAGTTGAAGAGGACCCTCGTTGTGAAAGACCAATCTCGTCAACAAACGATTAAAATGTGGAAGTTGTAGCTGTGATGGAGAGAAACCGCCGGTTCAGTGTCAGGCAGGTATTGCAGAAGATAACTGGTTGGGATAAAAATTTGGTTGTTCATAGATTTAACGAAACACTCCTACACATACGAAAAATTTGTTGCATAACTGTGCCAAAAGACTGTCTGTGACAGGAAGCAACAGGGTCAAAAATGTTGGCGAAGATTCTGCATGAAAGACTCGAAATGGAGCACAATTTTTGGATAAAGCTATAACAGGCGATGAATCATGGGTTTGAGTACCGATCCTGAATCAACGGAAAATTGACGGAATGGCAACACAAAAATTCTCTCGTCCGAAGATAGCACGTATGAGCACAGTCCAAGGTGAAAACACTGATTATTGTTTTCTTCGACAACCGTGGTATTGTGCACAAGGAATTTCTACCTTCAGGAGAGACCATTTAATCACGTCTTTTACTAAGATATCTTGGAACGACTTCGAAAACGACTTCAGCGAATCAGAACAGACATTGCATACGATTGGTGCTGCCACCACGATAGCGCACCACACACCTGCGCTCTCAATTATAGAATTTCTGGCGAAGAATACATTTAGCACTTTCACATCCTCCAACAGCCCAGAAAACTAGTTCGTGCCGATTTCATCATCTTCCCTAAGTTTGAAATGATTCTGAAGGTCATCATTTTGGGACAATGGAAAACATAAAAAATACTTGTAACACGTGAACTAAACACCCTTCAGGAAAATTACTTCGGTACTGCTATGCAGCAGTGGAAGAAAACGTGTTTGGAACCGCTGTGTAACCTCCCAAGGGTCATACTTCGAAGGAAATAACTTGTAATTTCAGGTAAATCCAATACATAATTAAATACAACATCAGTCACTTACTTTTGGGATATATATATAGATATAATATATATATATATATATATATAATAAATTATATATATATAATATATTATATATATAATATATATATATATATAATTATATATAAATACTATATATATATATAATTTGGTAAGGGAAAACAATTCGAATGGAAAATATCCTTAATTATTTTATTCCTCTTCTTTTTAGGAAGAAACAATCTTAAACGGGGAGAAAATTTTTATTCCAAATATTCTGAATGAGGAGATTTTTGATCCCTTATGAGAGGGAATCCCCTCACAATCGGGGAATGTTAAACATATATTCTTTAGATTGAGAATTTTAGGTTTTTCGTAGAAGGGAATTTTTTACAATTTACTTTTATTTTTATTATATTTTTTTTTTTTTTCATTTAAAGAATGAAAAAAAGCAATTATTCCCTTGCTGTGTAATGATTAAAAATACATTTGTATTTGGATAAATATTATTTATAACAAGGTTTTTAGAGGCGTTGTTATTTAGAATATTTTATATTAAACAAAATCCCAATTTACGAACACGCTGTAATATGAAATATTACATAAATACCTTTTTTATATATCCAACATTTTATATTTAGGATGCGATTATGATTAGATATTACTGGTATTTATTTTATTATCGTGAACATTCAATTATATTTCATTCCAACCTGTATTAAGAAACATTATTTATTGCAACAATGCTCTTTAGATACGTCATTTATACATACATTGTTATTGTTATTTAAATACATGTTATTTATATTATATTGTGATTTTTATGTAGCATCATTTTCATGCAACTTCTTTTAAGATATATTGTTTATAAATACAAAATTTTAGACTACAATTTTCCTTTCATATATAATACAGTGTATAGTATTTGTTATTTAAGTACGTTTTATTTAGATACATGTTTTCATAGACTGCGACTTTTAAAATATATAAGTTATTTAGATTTAAGTTATTTCGATACATTGTTATTACATTATAACAATGCTTAGAACAATGTAATTTACATGGAAAGTTAATTACGATATCGGTTTTAGATAGTTGGTATTTAGATACAATATTATTTATATGCATAGTATTTGAAACATAGCTTTTTAAGCATAAATTTGTTGCTTACGATAGAACTTTATTCGGATGATGTTATCTAGAGGAAAAGTTTATACATCAAATATTCTGTAACCGCTACGGTTAATTAGATACAAAGTTATTTAGCATAGAACACTATATTAATCACAATGATATTTAGTCACAATAAGATTTTTATAGGCACATGCTATTTTAAATGAGGATTTTTTTTAGCATACAACGTAATTTAGATACAATTGTATTTAGGATAATCATTTTAGACCACCCAAAGCACTCTTTTAAACTCCACATATTACTAGACATATATTTCTTTCTATCTGTATTGACAGTATTCCTCGGCAAATTGCAAGCGTCTCATAGAAAGCAAGATACAACATCTCCCGTGCTTAATGTTCTTGAACTTTTTCTTTAGGAATTCAGCTTTCAAAATATCTCACTATATCTCTTCCTAAACAAGTATAAAAGAGATTGAGTGTTCTGAGGACTTGTCAATGATACAAAACCTACATTACTCCAGTTGATAACTCTCAATAAGATAGTTGTTTTACACTTGCACAGAGGAAAGCATCGCAAATATCTGTTGGGTTACATATTATTCCTCTCCTTAAAAAGGTGAATTATTGATTAAACGTCTTTTCATCACTCTGTTTTTTTCTTTTTTTCCCCCCTTCCTTTAACTAACTATCCAGATTCTACTTTTTGAGCATAGACACTCTCAATCACTCTTCTTATTACTTTTCCTTTCAAATTTCCAACAGTTTATTTAGAGATTAATTGAGAGGGAAAAAAATTAAATATCTAATAAAAAGTTTGTGAAGTAACATAAAGAAATTCTGTTATTCTCAAAAAAAACTTTCATAACAATAAAATTCTTCCTATGGATCAAGTTCATTAAAAATATTTTTAATAATTACAATAATATTAGTTATAATCTATAATAATAATAATATTAATAATAATAATTTTAATAATAATAATAATAATAATAATAATATATAATAATAATTAATAAAATAATAATAATAATAAATAAAATAATAATAATAATAATATAATAATAATAATAAAACAATAATAATAATAATGATAATATAATAACAATAATATCAATAATTAGTAATAATAATAAAAAACATATATAATAATAATTATACTACTACTATTAATAATAATAATAATAATAATAATAATAATAATAACTAATAATAATAATAATAATAATAATAAAAATAATAATAATATAACAATAATAATATATCACAACAGCAACACATAATATAATAATAAAATAATTATTAATAAAATAATAATAATATAATAATAAAATAATAATAATAATAATAATACATAATAATATAATAATAATAATAATAATAATAATAAATATTAATAATAATAATAATAATAATATAATAATAATAATTAACATTAATATAATAATAATAAATATATAATAATAATAATAATAATAATAATAATAATAATAATTAATAATAATAATTATAATAATAATAATATAATAATATAAATAATAATAATATAATAATTAATAATTATAATTATAATTATAATTATAATTATAATTATAATTATAATAATTAATCATAATAATCACAATAGTAATGATTAGGATAATATTAATTTTATACTAATAATAATAATAAAAAATAAAATAAATAATAATAATAATAATAATAATAAAAAAATTATAATAATAATAATCAATAATAATAAAATAATTAAATAAATAATAATAATAATAACTAATAATAATAATAATAAAA
>JABUQX010014624.1:32500-35000 GCA_015478945.1 Trachelipus rathkii
CGGATCCGGAGCGGGAGCCGAATTTGGGTATAAATTTTTTTTAAAAAAAAACTTTTTTTTTAGATGAAAAATTTGTTTTGCAGAAAAGACGTGCTGAAACAGGATTAAAATTAGTGAAGAACCTTAGTGGCTTCGGATTCGGGTTCGGAGCCGGATTCGAAGTGGAGCCAGAGTCAGAAGCCGCGTGCAATAGTTATAAATTTTTTCAGAAGAATATTTTTTTAGATGAAAATTTATTGCCAGAAATGTGCTAAACAATTTTCAAATAGTGCATGAAACTATAGTCAGATCCGGAGCCGAAGGTGGAGCCGGAGCCGGAGCGAGGAGGCCGGAAAAGCCGGAACAATCACTGGTATCCGAATTTTTTTTCAAAAAAATATGTTTTTAGGTTGAAAATTTTAATGCAGAAGACGCACTGACAATTTTTCAACATAGTGAGAAACTTAGTCAGGTCCGGATCCGGATCCCGGATCCGATTCTGAGACGATCCTGGTATAAAATTTTTTCAAGAAATAATTTTCTTAGAATGAAAAATTTATTGCCAGAAGAACGTACTGAACAATTTTCAAATAGTGCAAAATCTTTAATCGGATCCGGATTTGGGAGTCGGAGCAGGAGCCGGATTCAAAGTCGGGAGATGGAGTTGGAGCCAGAGTATGATTTTTTTCGAAAAATATTTTTTTTAGGTAAAAAATATTGCCAGGAGACGTGCTGAACAATTTTTCAACTAGTCAGAAACTTTAGTCGGGTCCCGTATCCGGAGACCGGACGCCGGGATCCTAGATATGATTTTTAAAAAAAAATTTTTAAAGTGAAAACTTTATTGCGCAGAAGCATACTCGAACAATTTTTCAAATTGTTTCAGAAACCTTAGTCAGATCCCGGAGCCAAAAGTGAAGTCGGAACTGGAGTAGGAACCGGAACTGGAGTCAGAGGCCGGAAGCCTGTTACTGAATTTTTTAAAAAAAATATATTTTTCTTAGGTAAAAATTAATCCAGAAAACGTACTGAACAAATTTCAAATAGTGCAAAACCTTAGTCGGTCGGATACGGATCCGGATCCAGATTCGAAGCCTTATCCTTGGTATAAATTTTTTCAAAAGATAATTTTCTTAGATGAATAATTTATTCCAGAAGACTTGCTGAAACCATTTTCAAATAGTGCAGAATCCTTAATCGAATCCGGATTTGGAGTCGGAGTCGGAGCCGGAAGTTCGAAGTCGGGTCGGAAGATGATTTTTTTCGGAAAATATTTTTTTTTTGTGAAAAATTTTTATTGATAGAAGAGGTGCTGAACAATTTTCAAATAGTGCAAAAACTAAGTCAGATCGAAGCCGAACCGAACTCGGAGCCGGTGTCCGGAGCCGGAGCCGGGAGCGGAGCTGATCCTGGGTATAATTCCCTTCAAAAAATATCGTTTTTGAGGCAAACATGTATTGCAAGAAGACGTTGTTGAACAATTTTCATGTAGTACAGAAACCTTAGTCGCGATCCGGAAGCCGGATCAGGAGCCGAACCCGGAGCCCAGTCCTTGGGTATGAATTTTTTTTTAAACAAATATTTTTTTTAGGTGAAAAATTGTTGCCAGAAGACGTGCTGAACAGATTTCAAATACGTGACCAGGAACTCTTTGATGGATCCAGGTCCAGAAGCAGGACTCCGGAGTCGGATCGGAGCCGGATCTTGCTTATAAATATTTTTCAAGAAATATTTTTTGTAGGTGAAAAAAATGTATTGCCAGAAGACTTGCTGACTAATTTTCAAATAGTTCAAAATCCTTAGTCGGATCCGGATACGGATCCGGATCCGGAACCGGAGCCGGAGTTAGAGCCGAATCCTGTTTATAATTTTTTTTCAAAGAATATTTTTTTAGATGAAAAATTTATTTGCCGGAAAGACCGTGCTGAAACAATATCAAATAGGTGCAGAAACCTACGTTGGATCCGGAATCCGGAGTCGGAAACTGAGGCCGCGATTTGGGTATGAATTTTGCTCCTATAAATATTTTTTTTTGGTGAAAAGTTATTGCCAGAAGACGTTGCTAAACAATTTTCAAATGCAGTGGCAGAAAACCTTAGTCGGATCCAGCGCCGGATCTGGAGCCGCAGCCGGAGTATGAAACGGAACCGGATTCTGGGCATAATTTTTCAAAAAAATATTTTTGTACGTGAAAAATTTTATTGCCAGAAGTCTTGCACAATTCCTCAACAGTTGGCAGAAACTTAGTCGAGTTGGAGCGGAGCCGGAGAAAAATGATTAATTATTTTCTTTTGGTTGTAAAAGAATATATCCAAAAGGCTTGAATTGATTCAATTGAAAAAGAATATATATTATATATCATATATATATATATATTTATATATATATATATATATATATATTATATATATATATTATATATATATATATATATATATATATATATATATATATAATATATGGATTGGGTTATGAGAATGAGAGGTGGTGATGGTAGCAATCAATTCCGGTGTTAGAGTAT
>JABUQX010014625.1:5000-7500 GCA_015478945.1 Trachelipus rathkii
TTAATTTATAATAAAAGAAAAAATATATTATATATAATTTTTTTAATTTTATATTTTTTGTGTAATTTTTATAATTTAAATTTTACGAGGTGGCGTTTTGCTATCCCACGATTAATTTATATTTTAATTTAATTTATTAGATGTAAATAAATTTTTTACTTTCTCTCAGCTCACAAAAAAACCTCTAAGAGAAGAATTATGGGATGTTACAACTTTTAGAACATTTTCAGTATTTGTTATCATTCTACAATACATGCAATAATATTTAATTTATTTAAAAAAAAAAATATATATTAATATACCTGATTCATTTTATTTCCATCAGATAGTATTTACTGTATTTATATATATATATTTATAGAGATAGAGAGATATTATATATATATATATATATATATATATATATATATATATATATATATATATATATATATATATATATATGTAGGTATAGTATATATATATATAGATATATAAGAGTAGAGTTATAAAAGGTTATTAAGGTTACACTATTATTGTTATACATATATATTATATTATATATACATATATATCCAACAGACGTTATAAAATAGATTTTATATATATATATATTATATATATATATATATATATTATATATATATATATTTTATTATATTATTATTATATATATTATTATATATATATATATATATATATATATATATATATATATATATATTATATATGTTAAATATATATATATTATTAATATATTATATATATATATATATATATATATTATTATTATTATATTATATTATTATTATTATTATTATTATTATATACCGTATACATATATATTAAACATAATACATATTAATAGAGGATATATATATTATAAAGATAGAGGTATATATATAGAGAGTATATATATATAGTATATGCTATATATACCGTATACATATATATATATATATATATATATATTATATATACATATATTACAGGTAGTATTAATATTGGTTACATGCATATATATTATTACACTGCATATATATATATATTATTATTACATATTATTATTATTATATATAGTTGTTAGGTAGTATATATATATATATACTGTATATTATATATTATTATATATTATTACATATATATATATATATTATATATATATATATTATTATTATTATTATATAGAAAGAGTTAACATATATATATATATATATTATTATATATATTATTATTATATTATATATATTTATTATATATATATATATAAATATATTATTATTATATATAAACATATATATATTATATTATTATTATATATATACATATATTATTATTATTATTATTATTATATATATTATTACATATTATTATTATTATTATATATAACATATATATATATATATATATAGAGAGAGAGATATATTATATATTATATTATATATATACATATATATATATACATATTATTATATATATATAATATAAATAGTATATATATATATATATATATATATATATATATATATATATATATATATATATATATCTATCTATGTGAGGGAGTTTGAGAGAATGTGGAACAAAAGGGGCTTAAAATAAACCCAGGTAAGAGTAAAGAGTTAGTGTTTGAGGAAGAGGAAAGAGAGGAGGAGGGGGAGGGGTCAGAGGTTAGAGAAGTGTAGTATTGAAGAAGTAAAGACTTAGATATTTAGGATGGACTTAAGGAGAAGAGGGGGAGGGAGTTAGTATAAAGAATGAGAGCTTTGAGTAGTCTGAGAGAATTATGTGGAAAGGGGGGGATTTATCACAGAAAGTTAAGATAAGCATGTTTGAAAATTTGTATACCAGCGGTGTTGTATGGGTGTGAAGGTTAAATGCCAGGTCCAGGAAGAAGGTGGAAGTATTGAGAGCGGTCTGTGGGGTTAGCAGAAGGGAGAGAGGATTAGGAACAGGGTGGTGAGGGAGAGATGATTGAAGGAATGGGCCGCAAAGAAGAGTTTCGAAGGGAAGAAGCAAGGCAGGTGGGAAGATCATTAGAAAGGATATAGAGAGAAATGGGAAAGAGGGAGAAGTGAGGTGTGGAATAGCAGAAGTGGATGGATGGTGCCAATGAGATGCTGAGAGGAGGATGAGGAGGAAGAGGGCAGGGTGTTGGCGAGAGATGAGTAAGTAAGAGGTGGAAGAGGGCGAGAATTTGAGGGAAGAGAAGGCATGCACGTGCGCTCCTGGAAAGTAAGTAAATAATAATAATATATATATAGGTAGAGATATACATATATATATATATATATATATATAGATATATATATATATATATTATTATATATATATATATATTATTATATATATATATATATATATATATATATATAATAATTATATATAATTTTTTACTTGTATATTAGCTTACACTTGTCAATAACTTACAACTATATATTATTTTTAAAAACCCAGCAAACTTCAAAGCATGAAAACATATTATTATATAGAAGAGAGATAGTATATAAATAAAATATAT